>JAOBAS010006768.1:0-12696 GCA_025311575.1 Elanoides forficatus | reverse complement strand
CCCCATGCCCACCCTCAGCTGACTTATTGGCAGAGTGAGAAGCAGAGGGGGGCCCTGATGCTGTGCAAGCACTGTTCAGTGACAGTGACTGGTGTCTTATCAATACTGTTTTGGTCACCAATCTAAACACAGCACCACAAGGGCTGCTACAAAGAAAATTAACTCCATTGCAGCCATGCTCTGTACAAGCTTTTAAGATAAGACCACTAGTAGTCAAAGCATTTGTTAGCACATAGATGCTAACACCTGTTTCACCACAGGTGAAACAACCCAAATACTTCAAAACACCTACAGAGAGCTACCTACAGAAAGCTGATACATACACAGATAACAGAGGACCCACCTGAACTGCCCTGGAACTTCAAAGAGCCTAAAGATACCAGCAAAGACTGCATAGATATTATGGTAGCTTTATATATTAAATCAACATTTATCTAGCTCTAATACACCTGCATGAACCTACACAGCCTATAGCTTGCTTAAAGATGACAAATTATGCCATATTAAGCATTTTCCTGAACAGGAGAATCTCAAGCATACCAAGACAACTTTGCTCACTTCCATGGAAACAAAGACTGTTCAGATACAGCATCCTCTCCACTAGTCTACCCTACCAAATCAAAGACTTTGGCAGCAATGAATCTTGCAGTCCTCAGACTTTGATACACACACACGAGACACCACAGCTGGTCTGGTGATGGTCGTGCAGGTTTCCAGTTAAGTCTTTTTTACTACAGTGAAGTTCATCTGTGCATCTCTACATTACACATGTAGGTAACTATAAAAAATTCTTACATGGTGTCATGTACACCAACCAATAGTCATCTAATTACAACCTTACATGATAGAGGATAGAAAAGGGAAAAAAAAAAAAAGGTGTGATGCATTTAAATGAGTAGCTGTACACAAAGTTCAACAACTCCTAAGCAGTCCTAAGCAGTGACACAAGGACTATATTCCGAAAGTCGAATTCAACTGTAACAAGCATATGAAATGCAGGAAGTCATCTACACATGTAAGCTAGAGAAAGTAGGTTTGTATAAACCTGACAGAAATACTACAGACCACATTTTTAAAACTAAAATTAAATGCATTGCAGTTGTAGTAGATACATAATATAGCTATCAAAGATGCATTTCCAATCCATGCAAGCTCAAATAAGCCAGTTACATCACCAAAGACATCTGTGGAGCAAACCTTAGAGAAGCATATTAAAAAAAGATGACAAATACAGAGCAAAACTATTTCTGATTATTCTCTAAATACTGAAATAAAAATTTAGATATATTTTATATCCAGAAAGCAGAGTGCCTTTATAAGAGGAACTGGGAAAACAAATTGTCTGACTACCGAAGGACATCCACTGCAGAACATAGTCCTCCCAATATAAAATGTTCCTCATCTGTCTGGTATCTTTTCCATTTTAATTTAGTCTATTCTAATAAAATCCACTCCAGAAAAGACCTCATTATCTGAAAATGCATTAAAGCACTCTAAGTAAGGTCTGCATGCACATTGCACTATTCTAGGTACTCAAGTGAGGTGCCTTTCACTGCTTCATAATCATCTTGACAAGATACCACCTTCATTTAAATTCTGGGACACACCTGAAGATACCTCTCCACAGCTCCTGCTTGTGTCAAGTTTGCACACCAATTCACTACACATTTCTACTCAGAAGACTTCTGTATCATTTCTGTAACCATTCAAAAGATCTTGAGCATTGTGTCAGTTTCAAACATCTCAAAAAATTGCAGAAGTTCTCCACTTGTTCAGGATCCTATTCAATTTGCTTATTTGCAAGCTATATGGTTATATTTATTCTCATTAATGAAATGACATTCTGCCATTTCATTATAAAAGTCATAGCTCTAAAGTTAGGCTCAAACCCTCTATCCTCCATTAAAAAAAGCAAGCTGCACTTCCAAAATTTTCACTCAACTTAGTCTAAACTACATGTAGGAAAGGAACTCAGAACGGTCAAATGTATACTTCAGATGTTTGTCACCGTAAGTTTTCTGTACAGCTACTTAAAAGAGAGGATACCCTGAAGAACAACTCTGCCATACACTGAATCCAAACAAACAAATTTCTCTTTTCACCAGTATATTTATGTTTTGTGACTGCTTCTCCAAAACACAGTAACAAATTATTTTGTACCTAATATTTCAATTTAATTATTTTAGGCATTCAATTTGATCAATTTTTCCCATGCTTTTACGATAATTTTTTTTAAGGGCTTTAGGAAAGTCATTCCTGTTTTCTGTTACCCTCCTCTGGTTAAACTAAAGAACTAACCAAATACCACTCTCTCAGAAATACATCTTCTACCTAGAATTTAATATTTTTAGGTGGTTTTCACTGAAAAAAATATTTCCATAAAATATCACATTCACTGTGTGCATTTGTTCTAGTGGATTAAAAGCCTAAGACAATTCATTAAACTACTTAAACAGAATTTTTTTTTTTTATCAGCAATTAAAACTTACCTCAACCTCACTATTTTCTTCAATAGCCAAAGATACACTTTAATTCTCCTTTCATACTTTGCAGCACACATAAGGCAGGTGAATGACACCAAGTATAGTATAGCCCTCTGTTGCTCAAAATTAGTTCTAAAGACAGATATCCATCACATAAAATAACCCCACACTTCAAATAACTGAAGTAGGTATTGGTTTGTACTTCCATGTGATTGTATTAGAGTCCAGCCTCAGGTAAGTCTTACAGTAGTAAAGCACTATAGCTTGATCATTCCTATTAAGTCACTGCCCACAAAAATGTTGATTCTGCTTGGCACGAGAACCAGTTCGGACCAGTCTGGGGTTTTTAGGTAAATCTTAAGTAAAAGCATGGATCTCAAGTCCAAGATGGCTTCAATTCTAATGGGGAAGGAGAAAGAACAATGCTTATGTTATTTGGATAAATGAACATTTTACATTTCCATTTTTTAATCAGATGTCACAAGACACACAAGAAAAGGAAAGGTCAGATGTTCTGTTTCATCAGCTCGAAAAGGCAAATATCAAAATTACAGCAATCAAGGAAAATACTGCTAGAAAGATGGCTCTTTAGCTGGCTTTCATAATTTATCTTTCACTAATGGCCTGATCTTGAATTTGTTCAGCTTCGTGCTCACAAATCACAGTAAGCTACAGTCTACAGCTCATTCAAGACCAAAAATGGAAGAAAAATTGCATGGAAATATCCACAACTAGCATCCCAGCTGAATACAACCAATTACCAGAAACTTAAAAAAAAGTTTTATGCTGTGGTGGTATTAGCAATGAATAAAGTTGTCTCTACTTCCACTAGAGCCTGTGAAAAACCTTGATACAGGAGAGAAGTACACTGTGGTTGAAAGTACTTTCAATTCAAATAGTCTTCAATCAGCAGAAGAATGGAGCCTCTCAGACAGAAATAGAATGTTTTTATAAATTGCTCCTGGCACTAAAGGAATAACTAAGCTAAAGTTGTCATTAAAGGACTTAAAAAGTAGAGGAGAGGGACACACAGTACTTCACAGACAAGTGGTTACAGCATACAATGTAGGGAGAGAGAGACCTGTAAACAGATGTCCTGCACAAGCCTGATGAAAAGAATCTTGCATCTCAAGTAAGAGATGGAAGAAACAGATTTAGTCTCTTCTGTCAAAGTTAATCCACTTTAGCTTCTGTACAGTACTAATTACACAGTACTGGTCACTACTCACTCCATTGGAGACAAAAATTCCTGATTACTTTTATTTAGTCCAGTTTTTATGCAAGCATCTCTGAGAGTTTATATGACCAGTCCATTCTCAATTTCATAGTTCGTCAAGAATAAAGGTCTTCCTTGCCTCAGTCTCATTTTGAAAAATCTATAATAACTGTATGTGGTGGGTTAACTTTGGCTGGCTGCCAGGTGCCCACCAAGCCACTCCCTCACTTCCCCTTCTCAGCAAGATCAGGGAGAAAATACAATGAAAAGCTCGTGGGTCGAGATAAGGACAGGGAGATCACTCACTAGTTACCATCATGGGCAAACCAGACTCGACTTAAGAAAGATATATTTAATTTATTGCCAACTTATTATAGAGTTGGATACCAGGAAACAAAAACAAAACTAAAAAATCTACTCTCACCCCTCCTTCTTCTCAGGCTTAGCTTCACTAACTCTTCTACCTTTTTCCTGGCTGCTGAGCAGCACAGAGGGGATGGGGAATGGGGATTGCAGTAAGACCATAGCACTTCTTCCCTGCCATTCCTTCCTCCACACACTTTTCCCCTGCTCCAGCACAGGGTCCCTCCCACAAGATAGAGTCCTTCACGAACTGCTCTAATGTGGGTCCTTCCCACAGGCCACAGTTCTTCAAGAACTGCTTCAGCATGGGTCCTTTCCACAGGGTATAGTCTTCAGAAACAGATTGCTCCAGCATGGGTCCCCCAAGAGCCACACCTGCCGGAAAATCTGTTCCTGCATAGGCTACTATCCACAGGCCACAGCTCTTGCCATGAACCTGCTCCTAAGAAGGCTCTTCATGGCTGCAGCTTCCTTCATGGCATGTCCACCTGCTCCAGCATGGGATTCTCCACAGGCTGCAGTGTGGATATCTGCTCCAAAGTCGTCCTCCATGAGCTGCAGGGGGACAACCTGCTTCACTGTGGTCTTCTTGGGCTGCAAGGGAATCTCTGCTCTGGCTCTTGGAGCACCTCCTCCCCTTCCTTCTTACTGACCTTAGTGTCTGCAGGGCTGTTTGTCATGTTTTTTCTCACTCCTCTCTCACAGCTGCTGCACATGCTTTTTTACCATTTCTTTAAAAAGTTATCACATAAATGCCAGCAGCATCACTGACAGGCACAGCTTTGAGCAGCCATGGGTCCATCTTGGAGCTGGCTGGAGCTTGCTGTGGCCTAGTCTCTTGTCACAAAGGCTAACAAAGGCTACCCCCCTGCTACCAAAACTTTGTTATG
Source organism: Elanoides forficatus (assembly GCA_025311575.1). Lineage (NCBI taxonomy): Eukaryota > Metazoa > Chordata > Aves > Accipitriformes > Accipitridae > Elanoides > Elanoides forficatus. The sequence goes on along the minus strand of JAOBAS010006768.1, from coordinate 7,744 downwards.
TAAACCAAATACACTGGTTTAAAAACTCTATTCCCAACTACAGAATAACTGTAAGAAAGCTGAGTGTATGAAAAAAAAACCCCTTTCCTATAATTTACTCAAGTCAGGCATTGTCATCACCAATGAGAAGGCAGACAAGTAATTCTTAGCTGAAAGTTTCATAGCTGATTAGAGCTGATTTAAAGACTGCACTGCTGTTGACAGTCCCACCCAACTTCCTACCCTATTCTTTGTGCTTGCCTCCTCAACAGGAATGGATCACTCTTTTGGAGATAAAGAAAACAAGTATGGTTATATTCTCATATTCGTATTGGAAGACTTCCTAGTAACCTCTCACTTGTATTTTTTCTGCAGCTAAAAGATATATGTATATTTATCTGGTTTTGCAGCATAAACCAAACATGCAGCTACTTACTGTGCCACCATGTGCTGCATTATCTACAAGCAATTTTTATTTGCTAATTTCCCAGTACCTCGTTCTACAATTAGCCACAAGGTTAAGGTAAACATGGGCAGAATAACATGTATCAAATAACATGCTGAACTCATCTGAACTACATTCCAATACTAGAATCACGTAAGTGATCAATTAGGAACACAGCAGTTCTGCTGTACTTAAGGCCAAGAACAAACTTTTGTTTAAGATGAACTTTTCTAGCTCTCAAAAATCTGCAGTCATTCCAATTTCTTCTGAAATTCAGTGTGCCTCCTCAGGGTAGAAGGCAAAGGAGCACTTGGAGCTACCTGACTGAGGTACTTCCAAAAGACAGACATTTAAACTAGTTTTTCTTATTGGGATTTTTTCCTGAATAGACTAGGGCATCAAACCACAATCCAAACTGCACTCTTTATTGGCTCAGTTGTTCAACGTGTGCTCTAGAAAATCATGACAGCTATTAGTTCTTTCAGAAGAACAACATCAGAAACAAAATTAGGGAGTAAAACAACCGATGTCAGACAAATGCAAGCTGTAGACTCCAAATTCAACAAATTACTATGCACACATTCACAAGACACAGCTGTCACACTGCTGACCAACCTGCTGAATTTCACATAACTCATGTTGCTCTAGGGGAAATCCAACTGTCATTGAGCCTAGTAGTCTACAAGCAGCTAGCATCAGTTTGAATCTGAACCTTGGTGAAAGTCTGGAATGAAAAAAGAGGAAAGAACCTAGCTACAGTCTGAAGGCATTTACTTTGGGGAATTAAATGTATGTACAGCAACAAAACTATTCAGAAGACACTAAAATATCTTCAGGTGTGACCTGAATCATCAGAAGGGAACAGTGGAGTAATATATGAACTCTTTTCTCAGTTCCTGTGCAGAAACTGGAATCTGGAGGACCAAAATATGCTCTTGGAAAATATACCCTCTCCTTGCTTGCTTAACAGAGAATGGAGGGAAAAAAGAGACCACACCCACAGTAATACTTCCCTACTACCCTTCCTAGTTCTACAAAAATAAGAGTAGGTCAAGTATTTGAGAGCTATTATGGAACTCTTCTCCTCCTCCACATCAAAACTTCATAAGCGAAGAAGGCTTCAAGGATCTGCTCTACCAGGCTTGTCTACCTCATAAATTTCTGCCAGAAAAACTACACCAGCTGGAAATGGCAGCCAGGAACTATACACCATACAGCCAATTCAGCTGTGCTGGAAACAAAATTCTGATGTAGACAAGTTATGCCAACAGAAAAAGCATTTGTGTTGGCTTTACTCACACCACAGACCTAAATGATGAATTTTTGCTGGCAGAAAGATTACTTCTGTTTTTCCAAGAGCGGGCTTTATTGGCCAAGCAACTTCTAAGTCAAAGCAGTTTGAAGAGCTCCAATACTCAAATTTTTCAAATTGTCTTGAAAGACGGTTACAACAAAAAATAAGTTAACTCTCCATATTGTGATATATCTCAAAGATTTCTGAAATAACGTCTCCAAAGAACAAAATTTTTTCAAGTCTGTCAACTAAAAATTGTCCCAAAGCTCTCTTTCTTTGTGTGCAGTCATATACAAAGCAAATAATAAATCAATCTCACAACCTCTATTTCAATTAGTGCAGTTCACTCTGGAGAGCCAATACTGAAAAGCCTGTTCTTCACAATTATACTCTAAACACAGTCAGCAAAAAAATCTCAAGAAGTTAGAGGTTATTGCCCCTGAAAGCTCTTCTTCTAAGTCTTGCAAGCAAAAAGAAATCCAGAAGTGGTCTGTTCCTATAGGGAATCAGAGCATTTCATTCTCCTCCCATATAAGATAGCACAATTTTTCTGTGTATCAACAGAGGGTGGATGGATGCAGGAAAACTGATGACAACTCACATGTGTACTTCTAGGAAGGAAACAATCTCTGATTGTACTGGGACAGACAGAGTGAAGCAACTGTCCCTGTTGGCCAGGCACCAGAGGAAGGAAAATAAACCAGTAACTACTCTGAGCTGTAAAACAGTAGCATGGGGGTTTATCTATGAGCATCAGCTGTAAACTCAACCAATGGACTATGGGCCAGTAAGTTAGTGCCTGAGACAAACACATGAGGAATAAAATTTTTAAAATGCATATAAGTGCCTTCTTGGTAGGATGTGAAAAGCAGGCTCTAGGAAAATGACAGTCCTAAGGGAAACAATAGTACAAGGAATAGCAGGTGGAAAGGGTGAAAGAAAAGAATATAAAAGGAGTCTGTTTCTTTAATTACTGTAACCATCAACAAATAAAACTGTTTAAAAATAAAAGAATATTACCTGATCTCAAATATCCATAGTTTGTAATTGCAAAATATAATGTAATCCCCATTTCACATCACCAAACACACAGACAAGGGGTGGGGAGCGGGGGGGGAACAAAAGGAGAAGACTTGGAATCCTGTGGCAGGCTTCAGCTTGCCAAGACATTTCCAAATATTAAATTCTATAATAACTAGAAGTTCTATAAATATTACTTTGCCTTTTATTCAAAGCCTTAGGAAACTGAACGACAAAAGCTTTAACGTGCAATATTAGGTTGTTTAACTCTTCAGGCCACAAACTTTATCGAACACTATCTGAAAACTGAAAAAGTAGCTCTTGGACAATGTAGTCTATTTGTACCTTCTTCCAGACCTCACGCAGTTAAGATCAGAAGAAGCTGTAAGATTGTCTCCAGAATACACTGCCACTCCAAAATAAGGTTTTGCAACAACTTGCAGACAGTCCTTCCTCCCTTCTTCACAGAACCATATCTCCCAACAGTACTATGCACACAGTTAACTTCCGGAAGTTTTTTGAAGATGAAAAATTCTGAAAATCTGCTCACAAAACTACACGAGTGATATCACTAATATACATGTTAAAACTCCATTAATAATGAAAAGTGAAGCTGTTCAAACTCCCTATGTAAATGCAATTCAGTCCCTTGTGTGAACACAGCACAGTTCTTAATTACTTGACCACAGACTTTTTACCCCTGGGCCACCTGCCTTATCCCATGCACAAACCGCGCCTTCCTCAAGGATGGAACACTGCCACAAAATAAAGAGACTCCTGCACAGACTCACCTGCCTTGGCTGCAGAACTGAGCAGGCACATAGTGCAGGCTTACATAGGCCAGGACTGGTCATACATGTTCACTCCAGATATTTATTTGGTTTTAGACAGAGAAAGAAAGGGGACAAGAAGTGACTCAGAGCCAGAGCACTTCTGACTGAAGCACAAGAAGGCCTCACAGACATAATGCATCCTTAAACCCAGCCAAGCTCTTCTTTGACTTCTAGGTGTCCATTTTCATCAGTGCTAGAGCATTAATGAGGAACTTTCTGCATCCATGGATGTATAGAGCATAAGAAAGAAGATACAAAGAAAACAGTAGTAAAATATTCAAAATGAATCTTTATGCAGAAATGAAAGGATACAATTGCTGGCACATCTTTATATTCTTTTATACAATTCCTTTTTTTTTTTTTTCTTCTCCCACTTCACTATGTGAGAATTCCATAATTTGGAATCATATTCAAATCCACATCAGTCATTAATAGAGTTTAAATCTTCCAGTCACCCACGCTGCCATTTTGTGAAAAACAGTTGGATGTCATGTTTTGTGGACTAGCCCTTAGAAGGAAACAAGACACTTGGCTTGTGGCTTTCACAGATTTTTGTCAATAGCTAAGGAATGGCAAGATTTAAGGATCTTGGATTTCATTCCACACATAAAAGGGAATTACATTCTAGGACAAAGTTTCTCAATCTGCGGTCTGTAAAACATCAGATGGTGGTCCAAAAAATCATCATAAAAAATGTATTTTTAAAAACATACATTCCCACGCATGCAAGCAAGAAAATGTAACTGAAGAAATACAAAATATAAAACAAATATTCAAATTTAGCCTAACTGAATTGCACTACAATGCATATGAAAATGTGACAATATTTCACAAGACGATCCTTGCATTTTTTTAAGGAATTAAGTGTTCTTGAAACAACACACTGTCCTTTAACATTTAAGCTTGAAAACACTTTCTTCTGTCCTACTGAATTGCCTGAGTAAGTCCCCTCCAGAAGACGCCCTGTTACATCCAGTATGTTCCTCCCTTCATGCTACCACCCTAAGCCGTTACCTGTTTTCTCCATGTCCCACTATGCTTTCTCTAGTTTCATTCTCTTTACAGAAACCCCTTAAAGTCATCTATAGAAGTAACCCACCCAGCCACTGAGCTCTTTCTGCCTACTTTCATTGACAAACTCTGCCTCAAGTCTTCTGGTTCACCCTGAATTTCAGTTCCTACTGTTGGAACATCCTTTATTTCACTGGTTCAGTTGCAGGAGTTTCCTTTCGTAGGACCCTGCTTTAAGCTGTCACTTTTTTTTTTAAATTACAGATACCTGGTCCACACCCTATCTCTACTCCCTGGTTTAAGTTCTGGATATAGCTATCCAGCCCTAGTCTTTCACACTCCTCTTTTCAGGGCTAATTTCCCATCCTAATGTTCACACATAGCATCTTGTCTACAGTCAGCTCTGTATACACACTCTAAGTTGCTTTTTTTTTTTAGCCAAACAGGCAACAATTTCTATGTGAATTCTTAATACCAAAACAGCTCTGCAAAGTCAGCCAACAAAGAATAGTAGAGAAGTACTTGAAGTTCATAAATACAACACTAATAGCATACCTGAGATTCTCTCCCTCAAAATCAGTATTTCTGCTCTCATATTTTCTATATAACACTACCATAAAATTCATGAATGTTAAATAAAAATATTAGGTTAAAAAAAAAAACAAAACCACAAAACAACCAGTTGATAACAAATCTCAACTAATGGCCACCTTTTTATATGAAGTATATTAACACCTAACTTGAAACCCCATTTGCATGTGTTGCTGATGCTGCACTCTTTATCAGTTTAAAAACCGCAGCTTTTAAATCTTTTTTTCCTGAGGATTATTATTAGTAACTGAACTTTAAAATTTGTTGTTTTAAAATAAGATACAACTTTTAAATTAAATATGCTTATTAATACACACATATTTAACCTGTTTATATGTATTACTAAATGCTGAATTGATTATTCCCTTTTTTTAAGACAATTCTTTTCACAAGTCCTGCAAGTGACAAACTGGATGAAAACAGACTTATTAAAAACAACAAAAAAGAATTTTAAATGCCACTAAAAGTACTTACATATGTTACAGATGTAAAAATTGGAAAAACTATTTTGCATTTAAAACTGAATTAATTATGTGTGGCTAGCAAGCTTAATAACTGCATAAATGATCAGGTAAGAAAGATTTTAGAACTGATCTCCTCCTCTTTCCAGGCAATTCTCTTTGTATATTGGAAAGAAGAAACTCACTTACTTCTGCTTTCACTTTCAAATGGATTTATATTAAATTTGAACACAGTGAGAACTGGATGGAACATCCAAAAATAAGGAGACTATTCACTTGATATCCACAAAAGACAAGGTTGCTTCAATTGATTTTGACATGTTGACAAATTCTGTTTCCCAGTGTTTGGTAGCTGAGAGCTTTTATTTTTCTGAGCACTTTGGCAAGACACATATACTGCTTGATATGTGGGCTGGGGTGTGTGCTTTTTGTTTTGGTGTGATTTTTTTTTAATTTGAGAATACATTGAGCATGCAGTAACAGTCACATTCATAATGAGTTTTAAGTATGTTTCTTTAATTAAAAGTTAATATAATGTGTTTAAAATATGGTTTTGATACAGCTTTGTATACAGCCTCTTTATATAGCCTCTAGCATTATTTGGTCCTCATTCTGAAGTACATGCAAGACTTCCTAGGAGCTCAATTAAATAATTTTCCACCATCATGAGTAACCTACTACGTATTTTGAAATACTTTATGACACAGAAAGAATAAAACCAATATTTGGTTCTTGTTAACAATCAAGGAAAATCATACAAAAATGTTTTGTTTGCTACTGAGATGAATATATACAAAATACACATTTCCTTGGAATCTGAGCTTTTTTTGTGAAATATGATATACAGATTTCCAGCTTCTCAGGAAAATTAAGTTTGCATACCAGCACAGAATATCCCTGGGACTTCACTCCGGAATATAACAGTTCGTACTTTCTTATCAGATTTCAAAGCATCCACAGCTTTTGACATCTACAGAGAAAAGGAGGAAGGGGGATAACCAAACACTTTTTAAAGTGCTTAATTCCAATACTTCACCTTTACAGTAAAAACTGTTCTTTTCACTTACCATTTTTAAAAGATTTTTGTTAAGTGCATTCTTGGCTTGAGATCTGTTTAATCCAAGCACCACAATTCCTGTAGGGGAAGAAAAATTGTATCATTGTTACAATATAGTAAAATATGAATTATCTATGTAAATTATTATTTTGCAATTATAGAAAAAGCATCATTGAGGCCTGCAAAAATATGCTAGTGTAATCACTTAACTACTGAGTTTTTGAAAGAAAATAAATTGACTTATATTTTCCAATGTTAAACATTTCAATGTTCAACAGAAATGACACTTATTTTTAAGAACAAAAATATGGCCCTAACACCTTCACATGGAAACAGTGCTCACAAAGGCTGAATGTATAATTACATAACTGCGTGCACAAATTTCATGTTTGTGTGTGAAGTGCTGACATGCAATCAGGAAAGATATTTAATTGTAAAGCGTATGCTTCCATATTTAGACAGCCTGCCTTCAGAGACTTCTTAAAGCAAGAAGTGCTACCACAGCTAACACTAGCAACTCTGATACAGGTAAAAAGAAGTCACGAACATAGAAAGAATGCTACCAATGGGAAACTTGAATTTTTGTTTGAAAAGAAAAAAACATTAAAAAATGCTCCCCCAAGACACAAAAACTGTGCTTAATGCTTGGTACACAGCTCCAATCACACATTCACAGCTCCCTTAGTCCAGTTAGGGATCAGTTGTCTCACTGACTGATTACATGTGCATTGGCATGAATGTTGCAGCAGAAACACCATTGGTTTGTCCATATTTTGCCCCCCTCAGTTTAACAGGCATCATTATCAAATGGGAAAATTCTGGAAAGTTTATCTTGGTAATGTCTTAAGTTTACCAAGCCTATAGCAACCTTTTAGACAATTACTTCCTGAACACACTACAACTCCCTGAATTCTAAACACCAGCACACAGTCCTATTAAATCTATCCAGCCCTGATAAGGTCTTACGACTCAGGACTTTTTTTTTTTTTCTTTTTACTTGGAGAATGCAGGGCTAAGGGGAGAAAGACAAAGGACTAGGACAGGAACCAGGAA
>JAOBAS010006767.1:0-12698 GCA_025311575.1 Elanoides forficatus | reverse complement strand
GGGGGGGGGAGGGATCACCGCTCAGGGACTAACAGGGCGTTGCTCAATAGGCGGTGAGCAATCGCATTGTGCATAACTTGCATATTCCAATCCTCTTATTACTATTGTCATTTTGTTAGTGTTACCATTATCATTATTAGTTTCTTCTTTTCTGTTCTATTAAACTGTTCTTATCTCAACCCAAGAGTTTTACTTTTTTTTTTCCAACTTCCTCCCACATCCCACTGTGGGGGGCGGAAATGAGTGAGTGGCTGCATGGTGCTTACTTGCTGGCTGGGGTTAAACCATGACATACAGGTTGCCCAGAGAAGTTGTGGAGTCTCTATCCTTGGAAATATTCAAAAGCCATTGGGACACAGTCCTGGGCAAGCACCTCTAGCTAACCTTGCTTGAGCAGAAGGGTTGGACAAGATGATCTCCAGAGGTCCTTTCCAAACTCAGCCAGTCCATGATGCTGTGATTCTGATGTTGATGGTCTTACTTCAAAGCTGATTTTTTTTAAGGAAAAGATAAGGTATCACTCATGCAGAATTTCTTGCCCTTTCCAACATGGTTCAGTAGAGCATCTTTATTAATATTTAAGGTTTTAGTTATTTTTCCATTATTTGCCACTAAAGCTACATAGATCCTCCCATGCCTGTGTCCAAGTCATTCAGCAGCAGTTAAAATGCCCAGACAGTAGAAAAATGCCTTGAAATTTTGAAAATAAACTGTTAATAGTTTATCTGCTACATAAGAAAAAACTCTGCCAGCTTGTTGTATTTTATTCTCTGTTTTAATCCTCTGGAAGTGGTCTACCATTCTCTGCCTTCATTTTTTTCTTTCTTTTTGCAAGACAATTCCAACATACTTATGGTGAAAAGAAGAGAAACTCTTGAAGACAATTTCAGATCTGTAGAGGATGCAAACAGTGAATTCCATATTTAAATTCATTATTTTCCAGGCTGACAAGTTTTTTATTCCTGTTTCAAACTTTGACCTAAACAGCTTTAGTTTTCTGTTACCATTGTATACCTTTTCTTGAGAATAAGTCATCATGATCAGTCCTTCTATGTAGCTTTCTAAATTCAGCCCTTTAGTATTTTATACTTTGATTGGCAAACATAGAAATTCCATGCTCTATTGCCCAGACAGCTTGTAAACAGGAAAAGAGTACAGGGACCAAACACTGTTAGGCAGACTATTGATCTAAAGGTCAAAGTGAAAGAACATTTCAGTATTATGGCTTGAATACATGGGTTATTCAGATTATGACATCTTAGTCTCATGTGAAAGAGTATAAATCAAAAAGAAATGGCAGAGTATTAATTCGTTCTTATGGCCTAGACGGCAGTGATATGAAGAGTTAGAGCACAGTCTAATGTCTTCTTCTTTTTCTGTAGCTACTGAGGATCTGATAACCCGCAAGTTAAGCATAACATTAAGTGATATCAACAGCTGTTCTTGTCACTATTATCCTTGCTCCCACTCACCTCTTCTGGTTTTTTTGTTTGTTTGTTTGTTTCAGTTACAACCATTTGTCACGTCTAAAATTACACTGTAAGATTCTTGGAGAAAGGACTCACTCTTCATAACATCATGGGGCCGTGATACAGATTATGGCCTCTGGGCGTTGTCAGAGCACAAGCAGTGACTAAAATTACAGCACAAAGTTATTTATCACAACTAGATCAGGTCAAAAGTGACTAACCCTAGTGCAGTTTCACACATGGTAACTTGCTTTCCTGTCAAAGAGATAGTATGTATCTGTAATAAATTTGAAATGTTAAAGACTAGATAAAATCCTGTCACTAGTGTTGATAGTAGGGCTAGGCTCTGTTCTATGGACTCAACAGGCATAGTGCTACACTTTAGTCGCTGAGAACACTGTAGTCCAGAAAAGTCAAACCAGTCAAATGGGAACTACCACAAAATTGAACAGAAGTTTACACATAAAAGATGACAGAAACTTAAATCTTTCACATTCAAGCAATTAAACTGGCCTTTCTTTTCAACTTCTTCTACCTGATTATCTGTTTTCATAAAGATAATTAGTATGTGATTTCCTTCTTAGTCTTCTGCACTCAGAGGATGTGGTTTCTGTATGCTCTATCCCTGATCAGCTTAGCCCATCTCATGTACAAAACGTCTCTTTTAGACATGTCTAACACTGTAGCCAGAGGTAGTTCTTCAGATTTCAAAAGCTACAGTCCCTCCCACTCTTAGCAGTTTTGTTCTCTTGCAACTGTATATTATGTTTCTAGTTCTTTCAGTGTATGTCTACCCTAAAATGATGGGAGGGTGGCCAACTGCTCTGTAACAGATCATTAGCCTGAGTGACAGTTTTTGTGCTAACTGGCTTTCCTATCACATCATTCTCCCTTCTTTGGACAGCTATGTCTAGGTCTTGTAAATACTAGGATTTTTGTTGATTATGCAGTTTTCACTGAGGTGTAGTGCAGCTAAACACACCATTACAAGGTTAGCAAGATAAATAGAAGCCTGTGAGGTGAAATGGTTGAATCCTATATTTGATGAACAAACCCTAATGTAATATTAACAAACTTCTAAATGTCAAGAAAGTAAGATTTATATAGAGATAGCTGAAAGATTCACTTTATCTTATGCTTTTCTCTACAGTCTTTCATTCTCTTCCTAAAAGAGAAAAGGGAATGTATAACAGCAGTCTCCCCAATATATATACATAGAGAATGACATCTCCAGTTATCTGGCCAAGAGTATTTTACATAACAAAAAAAAAAATCATTTTTAATTTAAATTATACTTTACTCCCATCACGAAGAAATTTATAGGCTTGGGTACTGTTCTGAATAAACAAATCACCTAAATCATTGTTCCTGGGGCATTCTACCTCTGGAACACTGGCTTTTTAACTATTCTGACTTTCTTGCCTCTCTAAAGTACGCAGAATTCCATTAGGTACTGTTCTAAATAGTATTTCTCCTGTGCTTTTCATGGCATTCTGTAAGTATAGTGTTGACTGTTTAATTCAGCAAAAAGCTCACAGACTCCTAAAGGCACTTCAGTAGAAAGACCTTAAGGAGTCAGGACTTTAATTAAAGAATTAGGTGAGGACTTTACCTAACTAGAGGATTTTTTTAATTCATTTGTTTTTTTATTGTTGCTTTGTTGTTTGTTTTTTTTTTATGTTTTGGTCTCAGCTTTTCATTGAGTTTTGCTTCTGTACCCTGTTACCTTTTCAGAGTTATTTTCTCATTAAGAAAATTGATTGGCTAAGTATATATTTTAGGAATATTTATTCACTTTTACTTCTCCATTCTATTCAGCTGGTACCTACTCTGCAAAGCACATTCTATTATTCAAAAAGTATGCAGAGCCTTTCACTGGTAAAAATGAGTAAATTATACATATATTAGAAAACAAAATAGATCTAGTCCTTCAAATCAGTTATAGAAGTTAATCGAACCAGTTACACTTTTTTGATTAGTAATTATGTTGCAGACAAAAAAACTATATGATACTGGCCCTGGCAAGATTAGATATGCTATTTCATTTATAAGGAAAAATTTGTGTGGGGACAGGGGGATGGTTTTGTTTTGGTGTGTTTTGTTTTGTTTCAGTTTTTAAGCATGTATTACTGGACAATGAAAATATCCCTTCTGATAGTTTCATTTTGTATGAATTCTTCCTTGCTATCTATGTCTATTGATTCTGCATGCTGAAAGTACAGATGCAACTAATTACCATCTCAGGATTACGTTCAAAACCATTGGTCAATTGAAGGTTCCTAAATTGCTGTTTATTAACATAATAATCCCTCCATGCTAATACATCCAATATTAAAATTCTGAAGGTTACAAAAAATTTTCAGGGAATTTCTAGATCTACTGTACTTTGGTTATCTACAACCTCAGCATTCAATATGAACTATTTCTCTGTGTGACATATCTCAGAACCTGATCTGGGTAGCATCTATAGCACAGTTGACGTATTTGAAAGCATAGCTGAGAAAGCATCAAAGAACCCTTTAACTTTCAGAAAGAGTTCTATCTGCAATACTATAAATCCCTCAGTTTCCCACCAGCATGCTGTAATCACCAGTTTTACACCATTGTGGCACAGGCATTCATCAGCATCAGTTAGATGAAACTGTTTTCTTTTCAATGAAAAATAAGACCAAAGTTCTTCCCTTAAATATTTTGTGGAAAGAATCAGGATAGAGACCAAGGAACCATTTTCTAATTGAAGGAATCCTTATTTTTTATGAGAGTGGGATGTGAACCATGAATACATGTTTAAAAGAATTATTTATGCATGTGGTTTTCCACATCTTTAATTCTAACTTCCTAGGGGTGCTTTAAAGTCATTATGAGTATAACACAGAGGATAGACTTACATGCTATTTCTAGAATAAAAGTCATCATTTTTTTAAATCTTGATCTTTCTTAAACCTATCTTAAATAAAATATACTTTATGTCTCAGGTCACAATAATTCTCTACTACTGGAAGCAAAAGTAGTAAAAGAAGTCCTAAAAAAAGAAGTAGCAAAAGAGCAAAGAAGTACTTCAGAGCAATGTGGTTAAGGCATACTACTTTCTGTAACCAATAGCACTGGAGAAAATATCAAATCTAGCCACCTTAGGCTTCTTAGCCCAAACAAACATTGCTGGTTAGATCAGTGAACAGCCTTTGGCTTAAATTGATCACAAAATTTGCACTCATGTTCCTAGAATCACAGATTGAGATAATGATATAATACCAGCTGTAATGGTTAGATCTTGTTTCCTGTAGAGATCAAAACCTAATGGCTGAGGACAAGAATAGTCAATAGAAAAGGTGTCTGACAGTGCCTGAACAACTTTGCTTTCTATCTGTAGTGTACACTCTGTCGTATACAGCATAAGCAGCACTGGAACACAGCTGATTTTGTTATTCTCTGTTGCTCTGGAAGGAGATCCTAGGATAGCCTTTCAGGGAAGGAAGACTTGTTTCAGGTCAAAGCAACTGTAAGTTACCAGAAGAGAGTGCATGTGAGAGAATTTTTCTAGAGAAAACATTGCCCTGTTTAAGGCCAGGTTTTTCCCTGCATAAAGTTCTTCAAGGAAGCTTTGGGCCTTTATCATCTCTCAGATGTCTTTGTCTTCCTCTGCCATTGATGATAGGTTTTCTGGGGCCATTAGGAACACTGGATATTGTTCCATTTCAGAGTGTCTATTACAGGCCCATTGTGCCTCCTCCTCCTTATCCTTCTAGCCCTCAAATTTCCAAATCAGCCAAGTCAGTCTTCTTTTCCATCCCACACATTAGTTTCTGCTACACCATACAGGACCATATACAGCATTCTTGAAAATCCTTCATTACGCAGCTAAAACTAGTGTCTAAGGGTAGCTATCAGTGAACAAATATGAGCAACACTCACCAGCACGACCTGTGCCATGGAAACAACCTAGCTACTGACCACCATTCCAGGAACCACATGTCTGATGGCAACCTTTCCCCCCAACTTCAGCATTGTCTGAGAGCCAAATATGTGTTCCCAGTTGTCTGAAATATAATATTCGATCTTCACGTGCATGTCCCACAGAAATCTATGCTAAAGGATGCACTGCTTAAAGCTGAGATATTATCCAATGCTAAATATTTCCATGGCTTGCCTTCTTTTTATAAAATAGAATCTCTCTCAGGCAATTTAGTTCATAACTCTAGAAAGAGCCTGGTGGGAAGGAGTTTAAAAAAGAAGAGGAAAGAAAAAAAAGAAATGTTATCCTCATTTAAGACACTCTAAATAGAATCCTTACTGTGACTGTTCTGCTTTTTGTGCCTAAATGGTTTACAAAACCCAAGTGAGTTGAAACATTATAATTAAATACATCTAGACTAGCCAAAGGCAAAGAAAAAACACAGAGTTAAACAGCCCTGTATGTCTCAACTATTTTATAAGCATAAATGCTGGGTGTTAACTGTGTATATATGTGTTAGAAGCTATATGGGGATCTAATATTTAATAAGCCTATGCATTAAATATTAAAACTGAATCTGATACCACCTAATATGCCCTAACCAATACTCCAAAAAGCCCAACTGATAGTAGCTTTTCTGACTGAAACAGGGTCCTCATTTAAAGTACATTTCGATACAGATATCTGAATCAATACAGCTTTTGTACATTTTTTATTAGACACTATGAGGATATAAAGAATATGGGAAGGTTGGAGCTCATGACTATATATTCCAGATAAGCCCATTAAAATTTGCTGAGCCTCTGTAGTGGAAAAGGATGATAATGATGATGATGACAGTGAAATGAATGGGAAGCAAAGCTGAATGAGTTTGGTTAGGGCACTTATTACTGCTTGGTGAAAGGTTAGCATAATATTCAAAACCTTTATTTAAGTGTATAGCAATATTCTTTTTGCTAGGGAATAAATTCCAAGATAAATGGCTAGTGAATCAATAAATGCTCCAAGTTGTGGCCTGAGAGTTCATTTATCGTGAACCATTTATCTCCTTACATACTCTCCCATAAAAAAGATCTTAATTAAATTTCATGTAGACTCCTTAGGTTGTGGTATTATCAGCATGCACTAACAAATCACAAAACTGACAAAAAAGCATATCTGTAAGCGCACTTAAAAATAGTCAGAAAGGAGTCATTATTTTATTGTGTCTAAACTAACCTTCAGAAATAAACAGAATTAATAATATATTAATAGACTGCAGTATAAACAGCATGTATTGAGGAATTATATAAAAAAATACTCATAACAACATCTAAGCAGTCAATATTACCGCAATCATTGTATGAATATTCAGCAGTGTCTATACTGCAATCAACTTAGTCTTCACAGAAGACTTTATTTAGGAGACCTTATTTAGGAGACTTAGGAAGTTGACTTTCCGTTTATTCCACCTAAAACCTAGTAATTAGTAATCAGAAATTATTAGTCATGTTCTTCACTAAAACATCACCAAATAAAGAAAAACAAAATCTTAACCAGCAAAGAAGAATATCCTTCCTGTGTGCCTTTTAACACTGTTCAAAACCCAGAAGTAAAATGACTAACAAACAGTGCCTGTAGGAAAAGACTTTCAGAAAATGGAAAATAGAATGCATTAAATTTTCCTATCTATCTGTATAGCATTAGAGAACTGAGATGAAGGACTTCTATATTAGACTTTTTGTGCTCAAATTAGTAACCATTAATGAGGTGATCACTAGGCATGATTATTAAAATGCTGTATTTGCCAAAAGAAAAGGACTTTCTGTCAGCCTTTATGGTCTGTAGTTGGTTTTAATGTAAAAAAATGCATTTAAGCTTGTTGATAAGTTAAGATTCAAACAATGAGTAAAAAGACTTGGAAAAGGTGTTTCCTTACCCACCCATTTATGCAGTCATAAATGCAGTTAGTGAATATGGAAAACTCGGAGTGAGTTCACTCCTCTTCCTAAAGAGACCTGATTAACAACTTCTACCTCTTAGAAGTGTGCTTTATATTGCAGGCAACATGATATTCTGTGAAGTGGAATCAGTCACTCTTCCATCCATGCCTCCAGACCCTTCCACATTGTATTTTTTCAGTACATCTAATTATTTCTTCCTTTTTTTTTCTTAAAAAAAAAAAACACATAAAATTTCACTTTTTCCAGTTTTCAAAGAACTAGATTTTCTGAAAAATCTTCCACAACAATAAATACAGTGCAGTTTTTCATCTGAGGTCAGAGCATATTCTATATAATCTTCTAGTTCTTTTAGGTTTATGAAATTCACACAGCCATGCGTATCAGTTAACACTTTTTTGTGGGTCCCAACTTTTAGTAACATTTTAGCTGATGTCATTGACTTAATCAGTGTAAGTTGATTCATTTCCTACAGATGTTATAGAAATTATGGGGTTTACAAAATGATGGTTTGAAGAAGATTATAGTGGTCCTACTTTATTTTCATTTGCATGCTAGCATAAAGAAATGAGCTGCAGTACACAAAAGCATCTCAGTGCCGTACATTTTTCTTCTGACAGGATAGCTCTTTTGTGAAAACATTCAATGCATTTTATTATGCCAAGAAGTAGGACACAGTTTCCTAGGGGGAAACAGTCTCTCCAAAGAAATGTTTGTTCCTCAGAAAAAGTGAGGGAAATTACTAAGGTGCCACAGAGGATCCCATATGTTTTACAATCTCCTTAGAAACATGAAGGAAACATTCTTCACCATGTTCAGGAGGTGGCTTGAAGGTTGAATGTGTAGTTGCGTTGGTTAAATAAGCCCAGATGATAGTAATGATGCAAATTTGGAGTCCCTTGGAATAAGGAAGAGTTCTAAACACAAAACTGCTCAGTGCTAAGTGATTCTAGTTGCTCTTATGTAGAGTAAAATGCAATTTGACTTTCAAGTAATTTCACTGCTACTTTTGAACCACTGTGCAATGGTGTCAAACACATTGCATGGAAACAGTCTTCTAGGGTTTTTTGGACAGAGGGAAAACAGTTTACACTGCTCATAGGTATTATTCCTTATTGATTGATTGATTGATTGAAGATTTAAAACAGTTCCTCAGATTTAACCCTGTTTGAGTTCTTTGAAATACTTCCTTACTATGCTAGGGGAAAAAAATCAACCAACCAACCAACCAAAAACAAACTCTAATGCAGTATTTCAAATAAGAGTATTTTTAAAAAAAAAAACAACTTTTTTTTTTTTTTTTTTTTTTATGGTGGGATACATGTTTACCCAGAGTCTTACCCAGTTTCACCTGTCTCGGTGATACAACCCTAGTTAGCAAGTTGTGAGATATTTGATAAGTGTGGCTTTCTCATTTAAAATGCATTAAGGCAGCCACTTGGCCTGAGGCTTTGGGAGTACAGAGTGCATGTGCACAGCACAGAACCAAGAAGCAGGTTTTCTTAGCACAAAAGGAGTGACACACTTAGGTAGTTATGTCACTTTTGATGTCTGAGCTATCTCACTGGATATCTATGAGCAACTTGTGTTGTGCCCAGGTGACATACCGACTGCACCGCATTGTTGATAAACACCTTGACCAGTCA
Organism: Elanoides forficatus; assembly: GCA_025311575.1. Lineage (NCBI taxonomy): Eukaryota > Metazoa > Chordata > Aves > Accipitriformes > Accipitridae > Elanoides > Elanoides forficatus. The sequence continues at coordinate 3,691 of JAOBAS010006767.1, read as the reverse complement.
TCTAAATAGCAAAATTTCACATATCTACCAATAAGTTTTCAATTGAATTTATTGGTTTCTTACAGTTATCTGCCACCTGTCACCATATACCATCAAGTAGAAATAAATCTGGTTTTGAAGTGGCGGTATGAAATCCTAGCAGTGGCAGCTATTTCTGGATTTTTGTAAGAACACTTGTGTCATGGATGGTGCAGAGATTACTGGAAACTTCACAGTAATATTCTATTGCTATTAAGCAGTGTCCTCTGACAACAAGATAATGAAGGTTATTTGTTTCACTTTACTGGTTTCTGATTTCCTTTCATCCATCATAATTTCTGACCGTCATTGTCACAAAGAGATCTAGTATGCATGGTTCTTAGTAAGAAAAGCCTTGGCCAAAATGTTTCAAAAACATCACACAAGCCTGCTATTCTGTTATTTTGTTAATTAACTACGTTCTGCTTTTAACTTTCTTTACTTGTGACTAGAACACACCATCACTTAAAATGACAGGCAACAAATTTCTATTTCTTTAAATTTTTAGAATTAAGATAATGCTAAAAGGAGATTGGCTATTCTTGATATATAGGAAGGAAGAAGAACACAAGAAAAAAGTATTGATGGGCTTTTGAGGGGAGACCACTGACTAGAGAAAAAGAATACCTACATATTTTGAGAATGAGAATTGTCTCATTTAGTTGAGATTACATGTTTTCCTTCTTTTCTCCCCTTTATTTTAATATCACTTTGACTTTGCTTAGTTGGTACTGTAGATCACAAGGCAGGGAAATTTCAGTGAGATTGTGAATACCACCCTCAGGAGCCCACATCAAGTGCACAAACAACAAAGAGCCCAAGCAATCTTTAATCTAGCAGACAAAGGCATAACAACAAGTAGAACAAGCAGAATCTTGAGCAATGCAAAGTGGAAATAAAGTGCAAATTTTAACAGTGAGAATAATTAGCCATTAGAATAGCTCACCATGAAGGAGTAAGAACACCACTCCTTGAACTCTTTGAAAGGATGTTTCTCTGAAAGAGATCTTATTCAAGCAAAAATTCTTAGACTCGGTGCAGGGATTACTTGGGATTTTTATGCAAATTGTTAAACCAAATGAATATACTCTTTAGCCTTACTGGTTGTCCCGATCCAATGTCGGGGAAGGTTTCAATATGATCCCAAGAGTGAGATTAAAACTCAAACAAGGTCAAATGCTGTATACCAGAAAGAGTTTTTATTATCAAAAGTATCAAAAGTAAAAAATAGTAGCGACAGGATAGAATGGAAGAAAAGGCAGAAATCAAGCAAGCGGTTGGGATAGAGTTGCAAGGATAGTCACCACCATGGATCCAGTGGTGTCCCATTGGTCCTCAGTCTTCAATTCTTTGGTGGTGGGTGCACACCACGGCTTGTGTTCATGGGTTTTTTATAGGGCATAGTTCAATGATCCATGCACATACGTACTGCTCATGCACTGTTCACGCACTGCAGGTTTCGTCTATCACACAACTTTTGCGTGATCAACACCAGAAACCAGTATCTTATCTCAAAGACTACAGTTTCCATGAGAATGGTAGTCTCCACATTCCTGCATGCTTCGTTGGGCTCTAGCCAGTTTCTTCCCCTGGATGCCTCAGTGGCCTGGTAATTGTCCTTATGGACAGAGGAGTGTCCTGCTTAAACAGGCCATCCCAGACAGAAATGGCTTGAGATAAATAGTTCACAGTTCAGTCTCTCACATCAAACAATCCTTGAGATGAATGGCTTGAGATGACAGTCCAGTCTCTCACACCTAACAATCTTTGAGACAAACAGCTCAAGATGACAATTCAGTCTCTCACACCACCCCATGGCTCAAAGATTGCTTTGGGATCCATGGTGGTTTTGAGAAAAGATAGTTACATAGAAATGTCAGAAAAGAGCATTTCATACAATCTGTACTACCGATGGCATGGTTCAACGCACAGCGCATATTTGTTTAACACCATCAGGTGAAACAGTAGTTGCAAATTGCATATTAGCTACAAGACATTGAATCAATTATATAAAGCATGGAAAGATACATCGTAAAAACAACAACATGGCAAAACCACACAACAAGTAAAATAGGATTTTCTTAACCCATGGACCACCAGGGAGCCAGGAAAACATATCAATGTCCCGACCTTTCCATGTCTGGACAGGAACATGGGACAGCTTTCATATTCTCACTGTAATTTGCTTAACAATTTTCCCGCTGTCATCAATTTTTAAACAACAGTTAGAATCATTTAGTTTACCACAAACACCTCCTTCCTTGGCTAACAGGTAATCAAGAACCATGCAATGTTGTAATATTGCTGTTTGCATTTGTGTGACTTGATCTGCCAATAGATCAAGGGCACGGGCTGTCTCATTAGTAATGATGTCTAGGACAGCTTGTAACTGGATTATGTGATTTAGATTATAGATAGGTTCTTGAGCCCCACTAACCCACTCATTGGGGTTCCAGGTGGCAGGTCCATAATGTTGGTCCAATTTGCTGGTAGTATGTAGGCACGTTGGCCACACACCCAGTAGTCATCCTTTAAGGCTTGTGCACCATTTTCAAACCAACAAGTAGGTGTCCGTGGTGATTGGAAATATGTTGAATTACCTAATCCTAGAGGATGATCTGATGGACCATTCATCAACAACTTGTCCACAGTTTTTTCCGCTTCTTCTGTGATGGCCCAACAGATAGGCATTCCATCCAGACCTATGCTCAAATGTCCCTAATAGTGGTCTTTCTTATCGCTTGACCACCAAATTTGAGTCCCATCAGGGAGACAAGAATATGTTTTATCAGTGAGTTTGCATTTCCAGGCACCAGAACCGCAGTCTCAAAAGCAGGTAACATTAAGACATTTATTAGACTGGTTAGTAGAAGACCAAAAATGGGAAAACTGTTTCTTGTGTCCTGTTTGATTCACCTAAGCCCATCCAGGCCAGCAGGGTACAAAATTTGGAGAACTGGAACTCAGGAGGCGACAATATGCCTGGTCATCATCCCTTTCTGGCAGTGACATAGCTGCCCTATGGTTTGAAGAATCAATTGGTCTACAGCTGTCAGTGAGGTAATGGTTGTCATAAGTATAGGTCCAGTTGCACTTGCTATTTCCCAGGGGAATACCATCTTTCTGTGTTCGGTTCAGACAATATTCACCTTGAACTGGGTATAGAATTATAGAATCATAGAATCATAGAATCATTTAGGTTGGAAAGGACCTACAAGATCATCGAGTCCAACCATCATCCATGCCCACCAGACCATGGCACAGAGTACCTCGTCTATATGTTTTTTGAATACCTCCAGGGATGGTGACTCAACCACTTCCCTGGGCAGCCTATTCCAATGTGAAACAACCCTCTCAACAAAGAAATTATTCCTAATATCCAATGTAAATCTCCCTTGCTGCAACTTGAGACCATTTCTTCTCATCCTATCTCCAACCACCCGACAGAAGAGACCAGCACCCACCTCACCACAACCCCCCTTCAGGTAGTTGTGGAGAGCAATAAGGGCTGCCCTCAGCCTCCTCTTCTCTAGACTAAACAGCCCCAGCTCCCTCAGCCGCCTCAAAGATTTGTGCTCCAGGCCCCTCACCAACTCTTGCCCTTCTCTGGACACACTCCAGCACCTCAATGTCTTTCCTGTAGTGAGGGGCCCAAAACTGAACACAGTACTCG
>JAOBAS010006766.1:0-12701 GCA_025311575.1 Elanoides forficatus | reverse complement strand
CCCCTCACCAACTTGGTTGCCCTTCTCTGGACACGCTCCAGCACCTCAATGTCTTTCCTGCAGTGAGGGGCCCAAAAACTGAACACAGTACTCGAGGTTCGGCCTCAGCAGTGCCAAGCACAGGGGAACAACCACCCCCCTGCTCCTGCTGGCCAGTGAGCACAAATTCTGAGACCAGCTACTTTTTTCTCCTGCAGTAGGACAGCATGTAGTTTTACATCTACCCACTGGACCTAGCTGCTAGCAGGCTTTAAGGAGAAAACTTGAAGATGCAGCTCTGAACTACCCAATAGCCTTTAAGGTCTGTGACTAGGCACAGTACTTATGTCAACGATGTCTAGAGGCCCCAGTCATCTCAGACTCTGCAAAGAATCTTCATTCCCTGAGGTTAACCAAGGAGGCAATTTGGCATAGCAGTTCAGCAACCAGTTGCAAGGAAAATGTGCAAGAAGCAGTCAGCATGGGGCAGCCAAGACCACAGCTAGCTTGGCAACTCCTGGGTGCCTACCAGCTCAGCTCCAACATCTTTTGGTTCCTTTGAGAAACAAAGGTGATGTGCAATCACACAAATACTTGGGAAACATGGGATCTTTGCTCTTCCTTTAAGAAAAATGCTGCTGAAGACTGAGGTTTTCACTAAATTTTAGGAAAAATCAAAATGAACCAAAAATAACAGCAGCCAGTTTTGCTCTGCACGCTTCCATCTCCTCAAGGCCTACCTGCCATGCCCCGTGCCAGGCTGGACAGCTTATCCTTTGTGTAACCAAGCCGTGACGCCATGCACAGAGCTTGCTGCCAGCTGCCACTGTTCTGGAAAGCATCAAGTGCTTTCGCAAAGATGCCAGCACGAGCAAATACCAAGGCAGCCTGTTCATATAGCTGCTTCTGAATCAAGTACTCCCCATATGCATCGCTGATATCCTGCAAGAAAGGGACAGAAGAGAAATAAGAAACCAGCTGTATCAGTAGCAGTCCTCCACTCACAAAATTACCTGCACAACTTGAACACAAGCAGCTGCTGTCTCATTCCTGCCCTCACTCAATGTGTTGAGGATGAGCAAACACACCTGTGAGAGAATAAAAAGCTTGCACACTGCAGTGTCACATGCTTACACACCTTGTACTCCTGAGTGCTAGAGGGGTACAGCTTCAAGGCATCACAATACTGACTCTGATCCTTCACCAAGTTCAGAAATTCAGGGAAGTGTTCAGGACCTGCAGAAATAATTTATTTTTCATAGCAATAAAAGAGAAAGCACATGGCTCTCATGGTTCCCAGCCAGTCTGGCTTCACTGTATTAAGAAGTAATTTGAGGTGCTTGGGTAGAAGAGCACAAAAGCACCTATTCTACTACTGAAAATCAAGGTGTTCACTTCCTTGAGGTTTGGTCCACTTTGCAGCAATATTAACTGGGGACAAGTCACCTACAACAGGAACAAAACAAGACTTATGCTTCATGATCACAGAGCAGTGAACATTGTCACCCCTTTCTCCCTGCACCAAACTACAATACAAAAAACATGTAGCAGAACTTAACCATGCACTACCAGGAGCAAAGATGACCTTGCGCAAGCCTTCTTTTTCTTCAGCTATTTCCCTCAAAGTCTCTCCAAAATGGAAATGTTCCACTGCAGAATTTCTCTTTAGAGATGCTGCATGTGCAGGACACGTACCACATTTGCTGAGGTGCCCAAGAGCTTTTGTGTATCTCTTCAAGTGTCTGTCTATCGTATATCGTTGATAATTGGTTTCCATTTTCTGGAGGGTATTTAAGAAGGGCAAGTATTCTTTTGGGTCCTGCAAAGAGTAAGAAAAACTGCAGTTGGGCTAATCTGGTAAGATCCTTATTTGCCCCCATTTTCATGAGCAGACAGCCCCATATTTGAAATTTTATGATAATACACTAAAAAGGCTTTTCTTTTTAAAAAAATGTAAGCCATCTTAAAGAATCACTTCTGTATATATACTCTCACCAGGAGTAACTAACTTAAATTACCAGGCTCCCATGTGGACTTCAGCAGTATCTAAAGGCTGAAGACATTTAAAATTCAAGGCTATGTATCACATCAAATATTGTTTTCCATTAGCTACTATCATGTATACATTTGCAGCTGTAAAGCTGATCAACTTCCCCCACACCAAAGGTCATAAAACCTGTTAACATGAATAGGGTGTTTTAATTGATGGACAGCAGGCTCTGCTGTAACATTAGGAAACTCTGAAGATCCTGATGGGCACTTCCATTCAGAGATTTCAAATTAAACCTGCTGGAAGATAGATAGTATTATCGTGGCCACAATCAAATAAGCAAGAATCAAAAGAGTACAGAATTGGAAACATAAGGCATGCAGTCACAACACTTCAGACCACAGTCCCTCCCTTCCCCAGAGCTACTTTTCTGTGTTGCTCTAGAAGAACCCTATTTCACCCTGAGCACAAGCAAGTTTCCAAAGCTATGCTCAACAAATATTAAGGGATGCGGAGACATGCCACCTTCCCAGCATCATCCCAAGCACACACAGGACATCTAAGCAACTGGAATGCTGCCTGCGTAGAGCTATGACTAACAAAACATGTGGGCTGATCCACAGACTACAAAGAACCTTTGGGAAAGAAGAAAAATAGTTCCTTTCTGGAACTATAAGCCAAGACCTTTTGAGACTTTTCTGCCACCATGATGACTAAATCAAAGTCATATGTCCCCAAGGAATAATCATATAATTCATTGACATCCACAAGGAAAAGCAGGTACTTCAGTGCTTCTTCAGCACTCACAGCTTTGACATCTGGAGTAATGCTTTCTGTAACGAGATAAAGAAGCATACAATCAGTTACACCATCAGCAGTGGAACTCCACTCTGCATTATCAAGCACATCCTTGGCACCAGAGAGGGATCATCAAACTAATGGCTCATTCTGTCTTGCAGGAGGGGTTACTTTGCCTTTCCTGGGCAACTTCAAGGACGAGCCCAAGCACAGTAACTTGTTAAGTGTGCAACAGTGACAAGTCAGAAGTATCAGCACAGAAAAAAAACAGTCTGCCAGTTTGAAATACCAGGACCCAGAATGGGAACCTCTATTCGATGCTGGGAGAACCAGAGTTCTGACTGGAAAGAGAAAACAGCTCCAACTCTGGGCTATCTACTGACACACCTAGATAAAAGGATGAGCTGAGGGCATGCACAGCAGTGTGTCTTAGCTGACATGATGCTTTTCCATTAACACACAGCTAATTTCAAGTACACTTCCATTTTCTGGTTGACTTCATGAACAGCCACCTTAAAATAATTTTCAGGGTAAACCATGCTAACAATGAAAGCTCCTGCAAACCACCCGTTCTGAAAACTTTTCAGTTCCTGATACAAGACCTCGAAGATCATGAACCTTCTGGAGAGCAATTTCCAGTTCTGGAGGACTTTTCTTTATGTGTGCTGTCAGTATCGATAGGCAGTATCTGAAGAAAATAGAAGCAGTAAATGAAAAACCAAGAAGGCAGAAACACTCCTCATTCCTATTTTAGCATAGTTTGTGCAAGTTCTAGTTTAAATTTTAGTAAAAAAATCCCAAACTACTCAGATATTTCATTCTCTTTAAAGGAAGGCAGGAAAAATGGGAAGAGAACAGAATATACCAGAAAGGTATTTCTACTCAGCATGTCTCCCCAAACATGTCACAAGACTAGAGGTGCGTTCTGAGTAGAATGAGCTTCCTTACCATGCCCAGCCAGCATAATGAAGAGAGAACACCTCTCTCTGAAAGCTCAGACAGCAGGACACAGTTTTCCAAATCAAATTTGGCACAAAACCGGTCTTTTTTATAAAAGGAAAGCTTTCTAGGAGGTTATTTCCACTTTCATATATTTCACACGTACTATTTCAAAACAGCTTTCCCAGCTTAAGGGGATGCTTTGTTTTCTGAAACTGCTGAAAAGTGTCTTAATTTTCAGGGTTCAGCAGCAACCCAACATCTGTTGCTCCTCTATCCACTGTTTCACATATAAGCTGCCAATGGTTTAACGCTGCTTCACTAACCACTGTTATTATCCTATTTTCCCATCCTTTATCCTTGTCTGGTATTGATTTATTCAAGGAGGATGGTTACCAAAAAGGTAGTAATTCAGAAATATGCAGCTGAAGATTTACAGAAGTAATTCAGTCTCAAATTGAACAGCAAGATCTTTCCAAAAGGCCAGCTGCTCCAAAACACCAGCATATCTCCCTGAGATGACAATCTTGCTCATGTCTCTCTGTCCCCTACGCCACACAGCCTGTTCCCAAGTTGAGTGTATTTCTTAAACCCTTATAAGCATCCTGTAAAAAGTTGTTTGGCTATCTGTGGAATTATTATATGCTGTGGTTTTCAGGACAGCATCCTCAGCAGATGAGAAGTATGGCTACATAACTTTTGTGGAGCACAGGCTCACCTCAGATGATCTGAAGCAAAGTAACTGACGTTAAGGACACCTTCACTTTCTGCAAATGACTTACTAGGAATCCTTCTAGTGGTTCCTTTGCCTACAATAAAAAAATGCTCACTTTTGAGGGTCAATGTGTTCCATGGCAACTCTCATCACATCACATACGAGGTTTACTTTTTTCTGATCAGGATGCTGGCAAGGTTGAGCATTACTGCTACCATTCAGAGATGGGTACATACTCTTTGTGAAATCTTCTTCTCTAAATAAAAACAGATATCATGAAAACCAGCACAGTCCATCAAATAGCCCAGCACAAAGACAGTAACATTAAGAAACATAAATGCATGCAGAAAAGAACTACTCAACAAAATAGCTCATATGTCATTCAGTACTGACACACAACCTGCCACACTACCAGAAAGCTCTCCAACATCTCTCATCCATCCCAAGTGATTCTCAGCCAAGAGAGGCATTGAAAAAAATGGGTAAGAACAACTACTTTAGTTGCACAAAAAATTTTCAAGATGCAGCTGTCTTTTACTAAATTCACTAAGGAGATGCTGAGCACAGAGCACTTCTGAAAATTAATCCATATGCTTTTATTTCTAGACAAAGATTTAAGGTCAAGTCAAAACTGAAAATAAAAGAGAATGGCTAAGTGATAGCTCCAGATCCTAAACAATTATTTACTTCAGCAAGCTTGACAAGTCCTGAAGCTACTAATGCCCTAAAGCCTCGTCACTGAAACTTAGAGAAAGAAGTCAGGGGACCTAATTTGGGAATCTAAGCAAGTGTCTTGGCCTCAGGCTTCAGATAAGCAGTGCTGCCTTGCTCCTCTTTATGAGGGAACAAAACTTTCTCTGTTCACATTTACCCCTGTACAGCAAATAAGTAGACAAGTCAAAGCAGTCAGATGAACTAATCCCTTGCTGGAAAAATCTAATGGTTGCCTGCAATCAGGCAACCTAACCACAGATTAGAAAAATCTAATGGAATTCCCAACAAGACACACTGTCCCTGAAACCAGTGAGCTTAGTCAAGTCTTTATGACCCAACATGCCAGATTTCTGACTGACTCCTTGCACCCACACTGAAGAGCTGCCAGTATCTTGACAAAATAATGTACCACCACTGATTACATGCGCACTTACATTTGCAGAATTATACTCACTTCAGTTCTGTGAAAAACAAGTTGATAGAGTTCACAGAATCTATTTGCCTGATAAAGGTTTCTGCGTTTTCCAGAAATACCTGAAATGAATATTACTACTGTTATTCTGAACAAGTACATTAAGTACAAGAACAAACTCAAAGACCTTCTCCAAACGTACAAGATGAAGGAAATACTAAATCTGATCTGCCTGCAGGAGGATGCAGCAGTGCAGAGCAGCCATCTCTGCTGAAAGCAGAACTGACAGCATCACCTACTTTTTTGAGCCCACTGTTCAATGTCAGTGGATTCTAGGCCAGATGGATATGGAAAACAATGCATACTTGCCTTGGGATTGTGGTCATAAAGAAGATTGAGGTTGATTCGCAGCTTCCTCATACACTGAAATGCTTCCCTGAACATAAGCCTGGAGGAATGAGTCAGGTGGGATAGTTTACATAGGGGATAGGTGCAGTATCTGCACATAAAGGCAACTGACTAGAGGTAAGCACAGACCCTCTGGGAAGGGAATAGCCTAGGCAATAAGCTGTGTAGATTGCCTTCCAGAAAAACTGTGCAAGGTCAATCCTGTTCATTGCCAACCTCTGCAGTAGGACAGACCAGCACGCCAGACTGAGGAAGCAATACAGGCCTTGCATTATTTTCTTCCTCTCTTAAAGCAGAGAATTACATTAACGGACCAGCTCCTGTTTCAGCAAACTTCAATGTAAATCAATTAAACAAATAGAACATGAAAAACAGCAAGCTTCATCATGGAGTGACTGACATGTCTGGAGAACGGAGCCGGTGAAGATTTCTCCCACCCACACAGTCTCAGCACACATATAAGCCCTTCAGTGGTGAAGTGAGAGGCACCTGGCACTGCTGAAAGCTGGACTTCTGGCTAGTAGACCCAGAAACAGTTTCATTCCCACTAACGAAGTCAATTTCTTTGAGTTTAGCTTCCCTCTCTTCAGCACAACAAAATCAGGCCAGCCAGCCTCTAACAACTCAGACTGGGGGAGGGAAGACCAGAATATACCAGTGCCATTTACCTGTCTAGCCATTTCCGAATCTGGGCAAGAACCAGAGCTCGGTGGTGAACAGTCTCCAAATTTCCTCTCGGCATCTATAACGCAAGGTCCACACAATTATTTATGTGTAGTTACTCTGCCTATATTGAAGGCAAAGTGAGGACTGGCCAATTTTCTAGGCCTGTCTGCTACTTGTAGGTGCATCAGCTTGTTCGTTCACTTCAAGAGACACGCAATTTCAACAAGTGTGGAAAAATATCTGAAAATTCTCTCAGCTCAGAAACATTCCTCCCTTAGGAGGCTAAACTCCACTCAACTGGGCAAGACTCGCATCAACCTCATGAAGCTTTCAGCCCTGCTCTGAGGAGGATGTTGGGCTACACACCTCCAGAGGTGCTTTTCAAATGACATCCTTCTCCATTCTGTGAACCTCTGCTGGTTCTGAAGAGCGAGCTCAGCACTTCAGACAAACTTAGTGCCAAGGCTAATGGAGGGCTGCTAGCAAATACAGCAGTTACTAAGAGGCAAGTCAGAGATTCACAGTGAGAGGCCACAATATGTAGCACTACACTACATCAGCCATTAAGAATTTGAATAGCCCATCCCAATTCTGTACATACCCAGCTGCCTGTGCTGAATCTAATTCCCACAGGCATGCTCAAAATCCCTCCACATCCAGCCAGGCAGCTGCAGATTTGTGAGGTGCTGTGCTGCAGCAGTACAGGGCAGCAGCTTTGTAGCACTGCACACACTGCTTGCAGGTTAACTAGCGGCCCAGTGAGATGGCTCCCCTGCACCCCCCGATAGCAGACCTCAGCAGACACGGGCAGAGCACTGACCTGCAGCACAACCTTTGTGTCCTGGGGCACAACGGTGATGATACGCGAACCTCGCTCCACCTTGCGCAGGGTCTCACTGTTGGGTGCAGCAGCACTGCTCAGGCCAGCCTGAAGGGCTGAAGACAGCATATTTATCAGCACACATGGCACACCGCAGCACAGTGCCCCAGTCAGGCTTTCCTATGTGGCCCTGCAAGGTTGTACTAGACTAACTGAGTCAACAATACACCAGAGATCTTCAACAGTTCTGGACAGGAAGAGGATCTCTTACTGCTAAACACTGCTGTATACAAAGTAGAGATATGTCCTCTATACAACAGGATCACAAAGCTCAACAGATCAGATGAGAGGAGCACTGAAAGATGTAAAGGATGAGTAAGTTGGAGCCTTTTGGACGTAGAGGGGAGGGAGAGAATGCAGGGCTAAGCTGTTGAAAACAGTGAAGGGACAACAACTACAGCACAAATCCTGCTCCCTGGGAGGAGCATGTGATACATAAGTGAGTTCCCTGTGCCCCTTGCTCTCTGAGATTTCTGAAAGCAGCTCTCTTCCTCCGTCTCTTAAGCAGTTGCTCTGAGTGACCCAAATACAGCAGGTTTGGGTGTGGAAAATGGGGACATCTTGTGGTTCCAAGACAACGGCCATGAGCTGCCAGCGGCAGGCATTTACCTTTCACTGATATGTTCTTCAAGCAGAAGCACTCACAGGTGTGGGAGTTGGTTGTTACCAATAAAAACTCACTGTATGTTGCAAATGAGGTGATATTGGAAGCGACCTGTAGAAGAATGATGAAGTTTATCGCTGTATAGAGCGGAACAGGAAAGCTGCCTTTGGCAGAGGAAAAGGGGATGTGATGAGGGGCAAAAACTTCGGTACCTCAGTATCATTAACAAAAAAACGGCATCGATCTGTGAGGCCCAAGATCATCTCCTGCACATAGAAAGGATGACAAATATAAGCTTCTAACTGTAAGTGTCACAACCTCCACTGTTTCACAACACTGACTAGCACTGGATTGCAATACCTTACAATTAGGTACTGAGTACCTCATGTGAATTACTTAGAAAAGCTGGACAGGAACTCATGCAACCTCTATACCAGGAGGGCTTACTTAAGTGTCTTAAAACACTTCTGGCTGGAAGCCCAGCTTGGTCTATGCTGTAACAGAAACTGCACAGTAACAAAATAGAAGCGCAAACCATGCCAGATAATTTAGTTTTTTAAATACTTTAAATAGAAGAAATTTTTAAATATTTTAAATAGAGGAAAAGCACTAGTACAGAGCAGAGCAAAGCAGCTCTGTAGAGCATTCACCTGGGTGCATCCTGAAGGAAAGAAACCATGAAACTACCAGCAAAATAGCTAGCTGTTCCTTAAGATGTTGTAACTATCATGAAACCATCACCAATACAAAACACCAGTACCAGGCGATATGCAGTAACTCAATGCAGCCATATTTGCTAATAGGATAAGTTCAGATAAAACAAATCAAAATGCTGTTCTCAAAAAGAGCAGGGCAGTGACTGCTGGAAATTTTAATCTGAAATTTCTTGCTCTTCGATGACATTATTCATCATATTCATAGAGTGGAAAGATTGGGTATTAACTGCAAGCCATCACAAATGCTCTAGAAGACAAGGAATGGTATGCTTTCAGCTCTGCATAGGACCTTATGAAGAGGGTCTGCTAATAAGTATTATTGGACCCTGGGCAGTGGATCACAGTGCACATTTGACACAGAGAACAACTGAGTAGGGAATTTAATGTCCCCACAGTCTTACTTACTTCACCACTGATCTTTGTGATAGAAGTCTGCACGCAAGGATAGGGGAACTGAACAGCAGAGCCACTGCTAGTCCGCCAGGGCTCAAGGACCGGAGTAGAAGCCTCTAAAGAGCAAAGAAGAACAAACTGTTTTCCAGCCAACCAAAGATTCAGACATTATAACCACATGACACGTATCTCAAGAAAACTAGAGCTGGCAATTAGCAACACTATCTGACAGAGAGGAGGAATGCTGACATAAAAGTCGAAGACACAGCAGACAAGAAGGTGGTAACTTCTAGGGGCTCAGCAGCACCTTTATTCCTCTGTGGAAGAAGAGAGAAGTGCCAAGGACATGGCACTCAGTCAGCACCTCTGACATCACTAAACCAGTCATCTTTTTTTTCAAATCATTATGTCTAAATTATTATTCTCAACAACATTAACTGCTTTCTGACACAAATCACTAATTTTGGCCCATTTCTGGGAGCAGAGAGAGCATGAAAGGCAGGACCAACTACCAGCAAGAGTCACTTATGTTCCTCAAAGTCAAATCACCTCATTAATCCTTTTCAGAAATCTGTAATACCTACACCTCAGATCAGGTACTTAAACAGGGCCCAGCTTACCCCAGAGGTATTTCAGGATCTGTCTATCAGCCAGCTGCAGAGCTACAGTTTTGGTCACTGGGCTGCAGCACAGGCTGATCACTTCTCCATCTACAGGCACGGACAACCTGGAGCAAGACACAGAAGACACAGAACATCAGTCACAGGAGATACATTTAACACCTAGATCCTGCATTCCTTGTGGCCAGATGGAGGGATGCACATCTCCAGCATGGACTTGTTCATGTAAGGATCTTCTGCAGTCTTTTCACACCTATGTCAGCCGACATTGGCACCTCAGAGCACCAGCAACTCCAGCCAACAGGCATTAACCTAGCCCTGCTAGTGACTGTCTGCATAGTTACAGCACTCTGCAGAGCCAACACTTCTTTTGTTCTAATCTACAGTTCATAATCAAATCAGCCTGACTTTGATGTGCAAGTGTTGCAGAAAGCAATTCTCAGGATGCCTTTGGGAAGCAGATTTCTGTAACCCAGGTGGCTTCCTTTTGTGATTTGGTTTTAGTTTAACTGACCCCACAAAGCCCAGCAGGTGAGGAAGAGAAGGACAGGAGTAACAAGGGCTACCAGTCCCCTTCTGGACCTTGATGATGGTGGGCAAAGGGTAGAATGGAGGAATTCAGTCCCCCCAAGGGCCTGGAATTCAGACAAAGGAACAGAGCTATCCTGTACTGACACAGGCATGTTACCATACACCCTCTTGTCAGGTTGGGTGTAGGCATTAGGACTACAGGCAAGTGCTGACCAGTAGGCAGCTTCATGAGCTGTTTGGTTCTGCTGCAGGAAGAGAGCCAAATTCCCCAACTCACAGCCTCCAGGCTGCACATCTATCGAGAGACTTAATTCCTTCTAGGCACTGTCCAGAGGCACTCTCAAACTTCACCCACAACTGACAGATCTCTAGTACCGTAAATTTAGGCACTCTTCTTCAGCTCCAGCCACGTGAGGCACTGCAGTCAGATGGTGAAGGATGGACTGAGCAGCATCCTGACCCTGACCAACCACCAGGAAGCTGTCATCTGGCAGCCAGGTGAGCAATCGGAGCCCCAGAGGATTCATCACTTCATTGCTGTCGCTGCCCACATGAACTCTGTCACAAAATAAGAGAGACTGGGAAGCAAATAGAACCTGATTTCAGTAGGCCACCTCACTGGAGAGGTGAAAGTCCTCCTAGGCACAACCTAGCTGTTCAGACACACAGCATGTCTAGGTGGGCTCCAGTGCACAAACACACAATCACCCAAAGCATGAATCCTGCCACAGGCTGGGCTGGAGGACAAGATCCAGGGAGCCCCATTTGTTTTTCCTAGACAGTACTGCTCCCATGCCAAATGTGTATAGGAAAAAATGTAGAGCAGGGTAGGTTTTTTTACCTCGTAATTGTCTCTGCCATGCAAGCAGCTCTGCTGCTCAGTGTGCCATGACCACGGGCCTGGGCACTACACAGCCATTCCTTTGGCTCTGGGAGCAGGAGCACAAAGTGGAGCACCACAATGCCAAGACCACCACACAGAGGAAAGGCTATCTTAGTGCTGTCACTGACAGTCACTACTCCCACTAGATGAAGACCTCAGTCAACGGCACTTCTGAGGATGAACTGCCCACTGTGTTGCCCAATCCTTAGCACTAGTTGCAGTCACAGTGTCAGCAGAATGAAATCATGTTACCTGACAACTTCTTCAAAATCTTGAGACAAGTGGTCAGGACTGGGACCTCTAAAACATCCAGCCAGGCACTACCCTTTTCTCCCCACTACAGCTGTACTAGTTCTATATTACCTGTAGGTTTTATCCAGGTATGGTGTTTCCACAGCTGCTTTAAATCCATTTCCACCCACAACTCCAAACCTGACAGTGGGGTCATCCATTGTGCTCTCTCCTAGCAAACACAGAACAAGGCAAAATTTAGAGATCCTGCCAACACAGCCCCTTCCATCTTCATTCTTATCAAAAAGTAGATGCTACAGGAAACTATTACAGAAGTCAGAAAATACCATCCCTACATGTACAGCCAACACCTAACCCTCATTAACAAATACCCCGAGGAACACAGTTACCTCATAATGTCACAGTACAAAACTCAGACAGCAGCTACAGTCTCTTGTCTCACAGCACACTGAATCTTACACTGTATATAGGACTGCTTTGGGAAGTGCTGGGTGCCTCAGATAGACCCTAGGTAGCTATTCCCAGACATCTCCAGTGCCACTCAGCAACATGCCATCAGAACAGATTACACAACATACCACTTGCTGCACTCTATTCAAGCCAAAGCTAGGCAGGGGGATATTACCAGCATAAGCAATAGCCAAGTGCTGAATGCTGCCTTCTCACAAAGCCAAGGCACCACCAAAATGCTCCTGTGCCACCCAAACTAATGGAGATGAGAGAACTGAGCTTGAATCCACAGCTGACCCAGATGTATATTTCTCCTGACTACTGAAGCCTTGAGTGACCACCACCGTACTAGTCCCCCATGGTACAGCTCTCAGGGACTGAGGGTTTCCTTTTACAAGACAGTGCAACACACTCTCACCATATCTGTACACAGAGATCTTGTTATCAGCATCCAGGACAGCCATGTCTCCACTATGTTTGGGATCTGTGTGAAATGCAACCTGATTAACCGCCTGTCGGAGCTGGAGCTCATAGGTACACATGGGTGGAGGCACCACAGCATGCTGGAACGCTGTGACAAGCACTTTATCTGTGGAAGAAAAGAGAAAAAAACCCAAGCTGTAACCCAGTCCAAATGCTAGTGAGGCTCTTCATAAGTTGTTTACTGAAAGTATAGAAACATAGAATCATCTAGGCCGGAAAAGACCTTCAAGATCATTGAGTCCAACCATCATCCATGCCCACTAAACCA
>JAOBAS010006765.1:0-12701 GCA_025311575.1 Elanoides forficatus | reverse complement strand
CTTCAGGACATGGTTTAGTGGGCATGGATGATGGTTGGACTCGATGACCTTGAAGGTCTTTTCCAACCTAAATGATTTTCTGTGATTCTATGATTGCTTTGGACAGAAGAGTGAAAAAAATGAATAAATCTCATTGCCATTTGGTTCCTGTGAGAGGTCTCTGACTTTGAGCTTACTCTTTGTAGACACTAGCGTGTATGCACTGATAATCACTGTTGGAAAACAAAGCTGTCATTGCTGTGGGACCCTCAGGTCTGTCAGCCTGGAACAATAAATGTCTTCTTGTACAGCTCTTCTCATAATGAGCAATCTGTTTTACAGTCAGAGGGTCAGGTGTGATTGTTGTCTTACCAGGCACAGATAATGCATTTTAGTGCTATGCTGCTGTAGTATTGGTGATGGGAAGGGAAAGTTCAGGAGATCTTCTGTTGACAGGTACAAAGTTTTGTTGGTTTTTGCTATTGTTGTTGCACAGCTTTAGGGTGAAGAGGAAAGTAAGTAGAAGTCTGCGTAACTATTTGAAATGTCCAGGAAGCTCCTAATACAGCATTCAGCAATGGCTATAGCCATATGCTTGTCAAGTCCTTGTAGATACACAGGCAAATCATTCTCTCTGGTATATAAGACAGAGCTACAGAATTGTGTGGTGTTATTACCAGTAGCAGAATTTCTCCAGGATTTAGCCAAAGGCATGCTTTTGACAAATATAACACTGAATATTGTCTTTCATATCACCAGCTGACGGCTTTCAGTTAACATTTGCTGATCAGGGCCTTCAAATTTGCCAAGTTATAGAATTTTCATCTTTAAATTCTAGACCATATTTTCAGCCAAGGTTAGGTGACACCTCGTCCAAGTTGTATGGTACCGTCTGAGAAACCTAGCCCTTGATCTGCTCTGTATCTCTACTTATTTGATGTTGGCATATTTTATGATCCTCCCTTGGAAATGGAAAGCTTGACTGTTTTATTGAACTCTTGCTAACAATTGGCTCTGTATTAAAAATCACCCCTGTCAGGGCTCAGAAATATTTTACTGCTGCAAGAAAGCTTATGAGCATTAAGCTGAATGTGGATGTTTTGTCAACAATGCTAGGATGTTTAGGCTTTTTTATTATACTTTTTTTTTTTTTTTTTTTTGTCTAGAGGATGGTGCTGTCTGTGGTTTTCAAGGGATATATATATAACAATAGCCATGCAAGAAAAGAAGCACACTATGAAGATAATTGCATCAGCACAGACATGGAGTAAACCCTGGAGGTGAAAGAAGTCTGTGAATTAATCTCACTTGACAATTATAACCATGCACAAAACATGAGGCAATTTAATTAGTGAAATTAAATAGTTAAAATGCCAATGCAATATACACACTTACATTTATTTCCTTTTCTTTACAGTAATATACACTATTGAAGGCCATAGTATTAACTTGGACTCGATACCAGAATTCTAACTTTCTAAATCACTGTTTTATTTAATTTTTTTCATTTCCCAAAGGATCTCCCAAACCTTTCATCTTGAACAGTACCTTTTGCTACAGAAAAGTACCTGCAGTCCTCCTTCAAACTGCTAGACGGGCAATCTTTGGACTAAGTGGTGGCTGGGGGTCAAAAAGCTGGATGAGGAGGGTGGGACTACAAGGTTAACTGTGTGAGAGCTATTTCTGGGCAGAAAGAGCTATTTATTTGTCAGGTGCCCACTACAGAGAAGGGCAAGGAGCTGTAGCTCAGTTTCAGGTATAAGATTGTTAAAATTAATGTCATTTTCTATGTAATGATGAACTTGATCCTTAGTTGCTCCTGTAAACAACCTCAGGGAAGCCAGAATTGCACCTAGTAAGTTCCTATGGAAATTCACTATTCTATATTTCCAGCTTTTTTTTTTTTTTTTAAGTTCTAACCCTCTTCCTTTTCGTACACTTCTTTTGTCTTTCCCACAGACTCCTGCAGATAATTACCCCCTCAAGTGCTTTTATACCTGCTTATTGTTTAACCACCCAGATCTCTCCTTATCGCTTAGTTATTTGGGTTACCACTCTATTGCATGATTTTCTTTTCCTCTCCCTTCCCCCACTCCTTTCTTTTTTTCTTTCTTTCTTTTTGTTTTTTTTTACCCTTTGTACCATTAGTAAATTCTTCAGTAAGTCTGGAAGATGTTTCCCCTTGTGATTGTAAGGGAATGTGGGATTAAGTGTTTATAGCCAATCTACCACAGCCTATGAATCCATTAAGACAGTTAGACCTGCATGAAAGGTCAGGAGAAGTAACCTTTTTCAGCTTTACCAGTCCTTAATCTCATTAGCTACCTCAAAAAGTTGTGCTTTCTCTTCTGGTGGAGGTAGATGTATTATAATATCTGTCTATAAATAGGTCTTAAATCAGCTGCGGGTGGATAAAGCATTGTCCCTAAGGACACAAAGGCTTCATGCAATTTCTGGAACATGCATTTTGACCAGTTTCTCAGAATTGGGAGTAGTGTAGAGAGGGACACTAATGAGGCTCAGCTTACCAGCTGGTGATCCAATACTCTAGTGTCTGACATCTTTGCAAATTATTCCCTCGGGCACCATCTTTATCTGGTATCATCTTTAGTGAACAATGAACAGTATTTCATAATATAATGCATCTTTCCTGAAAACCTGGAACATTCTCTAAATATAGGGCTACCTGGGTGAAGCTACTTAAGTTAAAGTGTTACTTACTTGTTCTCAAGCTTGGCTTTCAATCTGCCCTTGGAACATCTAGTTTCTAAACACCTTTCATGCGTACACTTTTTGCTTTTTTCTGTCTTGGGTTTAGGGACTTTCTGCAGAATTACAGTCTAATCAAAATAAGAGAATTTAAAGTAGAATTTGAGTGCATTTCAGTTTGATAAGATATGAAACTTACCTTCAGGTGATCAAAATCTGTGGTCAGATTTAAGTTAAGGCTCCATCTACAAAAAGCCTCTTCAGTGACTGTCTTTTATTTAACTGTAGAACTGGCTGGGTTTTGGGGGTTTTGGTGGTTGTTGTTATTGTATGTTTGTTTTTTTTTGGGTTTTGTTTGTTTTATTTTTCCAAATAGCACTTATCACTTATCATGGTAGCAGAATTTTCAATGTTAGAGACTCTGATGTAACAAAAAGTCTAGAGTTGTATGTCAGAGAAAATCAGGGTGAAATATTTCATGTTGGGTCTGCCACTCCGCTTGCAGAATAAAATGTTCTCCATTGTGGGAGTGAGTCCCAAACAATACTGCAATTAACACAAATGAAAAGCTGGTGTGTCACGCTGGCAGCAAATATTCACATGCTAGTACTTCAAAATACAGTCTTCTATTTTTTCTGACCAGACCTTCAGCTAGTGATTTGGCTCTGATTTAGGTAGGCTCTTGGACTACTGTATTATTCAGAATATCTGAGTTCATTAAGCAACATGATTTGTGTCATGAGTTGCATTTTTTGTTTGCTTTTTTTAATCTCATCCTTTCCCCAGGGAGGCAATTGTTTGTGGAGAGGATTGCCTTTGAATGTTCTGTTTATGTTATTTTATTTATAGCAGTGCTATAGCTGTGTATTCTAGTCTTCCCTGTATCTGGACAATCTGCACCTGTTTTAATTGATGAATGTTACTTAGGCCTGGATATCTTCCTTTATTCAAAACCTGATTGCCTTGAACCTCCCTTGCAGAGCTGTTTTATGACCATTTTACACTTCTTTTGTGCGACAGTAATTTACTACAACTTTTACATGAGGTGCAATGTAGTGTAAGTGCAGGTTTAGGATATAATCCCATTCAATGTCATATTGGAAGAAATGGTTTAGGAGCTCTGTCTTTGAACCAGCTTACAACTCTGCCCTAGTACTTGGAGGGGTTGCTCTCATTGAAAATGTTATTTCCACTGAATTCAGTGAATTTACATGTACTTCCTATTAACCAGGTTTTGGACCTATTGACATTTAAATTCTGGGGTTTCTTTGAAGCTGGGGCTGGTCATGTTTCTGTTTGCCTTGAAGTTTCTGATAAGATCACAGCCTGAAATAGGAGTGGAAAGAGAAAGAAGCATGTGTGACTACAAGTGAAACTGTTCCTTTGAATAAACTTAGCAACAGTATTTGTGAAAGTGTATTTCTATATGAGCTGAATGAGTAATAAGGTATAACGAGACCAGGAGTTTCTGTCTTCGTCACTGCAATGCATTTTAAAGTATTTTGTAATAAAAGCCCTGCTGTTTGTCTAAGAATAACAACGGTGTTGTACAGTGTGACTTGTGGAATTCTTGCACAGAAACTGTCACTCGGCATCCTTCTGCTACTTGAAGTGTAGGGCCATGTATAACAAGATTTTGGATTTGCAGCGTAGTCATGTGAAGGACTTTAAAAATATGGTTTTAATATTGAAAGAATAGACTGGTCATGAGTTTCAAATGTGTTTATATCCTTGGCTTAACTGCCTGAAACTTCAATTACTTTAAAAAAAAATCAAATATATGGGATATTTTAAGCTCTCAATTTAGATTTCTTAAGGGAAAAAAAAAAGCATATCTGTGAAAGAAGGAAGGATAAAGAGAGAAGGATTGGATTGGAAAAAACTGATGGAGGACAGCAAGGGCTCATTTTGATTTGTTCTGACTTTATGAAATGTAGATTTTACAAATGTATGGGATTTATTTTGCTGTATTAAAAGAAATAAGAGCCCATCAGTTACAACTGACCTGTATATTTCAAGCAGTCTGGTGCCATTAGCAAAATGCAGAGGATTTTCTCTTGCTATTAATTTTGTACAGCTCTTTTATTGAGTGTGCATGTTGAAATCTATTTAATTAGAGATCCCAAATACTCAAAAAAATAATAGCTATTTTATGTCAAGTTCTCAGCTACCCTTCTTCATTATCTTTACCCTTTGTATGCCAGTGGTGAAAATGAACAACTTCTATACAACAATGTAAACACTATTTTCTGCCTCCCCTGTCATACTCTGCCTCACAGATACACATGGCATGATTCTTAGTAAATATTGTGTTTTGTAGAGCCTACGAGAAAATATTTTCCTATTTTCTTTAAAAAAAAAAGCAGAAAACAGTTTTCAAAAGTAAACCTATTTTTTCACCTTTTATATTCTTTCATACAAGGCTTTAAGGGAATTCTCACATATGCCCAAGGCTTCTGACATTAAACATTGTCTGAGCTATGAGAAACCTACTGAGTGGTCTCTGCAAAGAGACAAACATATGGCAATATTATGGAGAGCTTGTAACTGCGGCAACAGCAAGCATATGTGATCCTATAGGCTTGGTTCTTCATTACTCTATACTCAGGGCACAGTAGATGTAAGCTTTGTCCTTTTTACGCCCTCAACCTTGGCAATCAACTAAGACTTGGCTGTTGCAGGATGGATTTGTGTAACTTATAGTTTGGATGATGGACTCCCTCCCCCTCAAAGTCATCACGTAAAGGAAGAATTGCTGGCTGTAAAGTCACTGCAGACCTGCTTGTGTGCTGCTCCCTCTGGGTTGTAGGACTCTCACTTAGGTATTGGCATTTTTTTGGCAGGGGGTGGGAGGGGGCAGGGAGGTCTTCGTTGTCTGGCTCCCTAGTCACTTTGCAATGTCAGAGCAGTGCAAATGAGGAGACCGGGTCCTGGCTCTGACTGAGGACCGCAGCTCCACAGTTGCAGGCTGTTGGTACTGAAGAAGCAGCAGGCTCTCCACGTGTTGCCAGTGAAGCACAAAGCCTGGTTTGCAGGCCAGCTCGGTATGTTTGGCATAATAAGCCCATGATCACAGCTGACATTACATCCATTCAAGGACAGGAGTGCACACAGGACCTAGTTATATCCAGTACATTACAGTACTGATCGGAGCCAGCTCCCGAGGCTGTACCTCCTGGCTTCTGAGCAAGGTGGGGGAAGGAGGGGGAAGCTTTGTCTTGTTCCACTAAAGCCACCAGATGATGATGAACAGTCTTTCTCCTCCCAGAAAGCAGCTTAGGAGGCTGTGTTGCAACAGGCATGCACAAATCACCCACTAAGGTCAGTGATGACAGTGCTTGCCTTCTTAGGGGGCGCATCAGCTTTCACTTGCTCTTTTCATAAACAGAAGAATCAGATTAGAGCTTGTCTTTTAATAGCTGAGAATTTTTCCCCTGCCTTTTCCCTCATCTCCCAGCGTATCCCAATGCTGTCACAAGCCTCACGCTGGGCCTGTCTCTTATTAGCAGAAATGTTGCTGATCCCAGAGGAGAGATTCAGATCAGCAAAATATCCCATTCCAGGAAAATAGCATCTTCAGCTCTGGGTTGTGATACACAAGTGTCTATTGCTTAGCTACAGGAAAAGTGGATTTTGCTGTGACATTTCTATTCAGCATCATAGCCCACTGGAAAATGTTACGCATGGTAAAAGCAGCCCCCCCCTTTTTTTAAAATCAGCCTCCTCTGGTCATATGTAAGCTCTTTCGTCTTCTTTTTTTGGAATATTGGTTATGGTTGTTGTAGGGTAAAGGAGAGGCAATGAAAATGCTACCTTCTCCTCACAGCAGCCTGCCCCATGTGTGCTGTCAAAGGGTGATGGGTTATTGCTTCTAATGCTGTATCCCAGCCTCAGGCTGTATCATGGACCATAGGCACCTAAAACACTCCAACTTTTGGGTAACCACAAAAGTCAACGAGCATGTACAATTCAGGGATTATGCTCTTGTTCTTCAGAAGCTGAGGAGGCTGTCACTGCTGCAGACCCTGGCAGTGGCAGTGTGGAAGCAGAGATGTTGGGACCCTCTAGTGTTTCCAGTAACAGCAAGCTTTTTTTGTTACACCTCTGAACACAAAATACCAAATAGATAGAAGAAAATGGGATTCCTGACCTGCTTTCCAAATTTTCAGTTGCGTGAGGAGTAATGAAGGTTTTAAAGATGAGCTTTTATGCTGGGGATGACTTTCAATTGCATAAGCCTGGACAATGTAAACTAACACACTCGTGTTCATATTGAATTATTATGTTTCTGCCAGGCTCTTTGGTACTCTTCATGCTGATAGGTAGTTAGAGACTTATGCTAGAGCACTAGCCTTTCTTTCAGCCTTTGCTTGCCATGTAAGACAGGTAAGGACCAGAGAAAGCTTTTCCCCTAGTTTAGTCTGCTTTCCAAGGATCTCCTTGCATAAGGAGCTAATGCAGGATGGAGGGCTGGAGAATGATGGGAGAGTAAGAGATGCACTGGGGGACAAGCTTGAAATACTGAAATTAATCCAGGTAATGTTCTGGCCCATAAGAGGAAGCAGGTTAGGAGGTCTCTGAGAAAGCGCTCTATTTTTGGGAACAACTCAGAATAGGTATTGCACAAAGAGAACTAAAAGTGACCTTTATTTCCTTGCACCCAGGATAGCGAGTGGTGAACGTCTACATTGTGTAGAGTAGAAAATGCAGACCCCTCATTAAATTTATGAAAGAAGACAAGCAGGCATAGCAACCACACAGTTTACACTTGGGTATGCTGCTTGTACATAAATTGAGAGCTGAAAAAGTTCATCCCAGACAGAGTATTCTTTCTTGCTTCCCTCTTTTCTAATTGCTGGGGTCTGGGGAGATGGTCTAAGAAACATCTAGCCATGCTTCCTCTGATTTTACCCTCTTCCCTAGCCTTAGTAGAGGCAGACTTGTGGACCAGATGGATGTCTACCCTGAGTTGGTAGGATCACTTCTGCATTACTGCAATGGAATACAAATATCAGACAAATATCAGAATTTTTTCTTCATAAGGACAGACCAACAAAAGCAAAAATTCATGAAAATGTGACTGAAATAAAGCATCATGAGTAATCTTAGTGTTATGTAAATCACAACTTTTTGAAAATGCAGGAAAATAAAGTATATCCTGTGTTGTTGGCTTTCCTAATGTACTTCAGTATGGATGAGCTTAAAATACCTCTTTAAACTAGATAAAGAAGAAACATGTCTACTGTAAATGAGGGAGATAAAAGTTTTTGTCAGAAATGCTTAGTCCTATTCCCATGAGAATGCAGAAACGAGTAAGTGGAATAGTTTTCTGGAACAAGATGGTGGACATTGCCTAGCATGCTGATTTAACATGCAGCATAAATGATGCATGATTTCTATAGCTTGGAAGAATACTTGAATGTAGTTCTACATAAATTTTTCTCCCTGGATTTTGAAACAACGGAAGGAGGAAAGAAATGCCAACAGAACTTGCAGGAAGACACTCTAGGATGTAGTTTCTGGAGCAATTTGAATGAAAGGTGTGGGATTTGTGTGTTAGTTCAGAGCGTGGAGCTGCTCTCACAAAGCAAGCAATCTCTGTCTGTCACAGAGGATGAATTGTGTGGGCTGTCAGTTCCAGAAGCACAGTCAGCTTTGACTAGAATTGCTGTACGGCATCTGACTAGTGGATTTAACAGTTCCTGGGAGCACATTCTTAGTACTCTAGTTGCAGACCTGACAGACTGCAAGGGAATAGCCATCACAGCTTCAAGGAAAGAGAATGAACTTTCCAAGGGGCACCATGCATGAAAATATTTATATAATTTCTTAGAAGACACTTGCATCCAATTTTTTGGTGAGTTGGAGTTGAAGCACGCATAGGAAGAAAGTATATGTGAAAGAGCTGAGCCCAGGTCTTTGCTCAGGATCGTGCTGGCCTCATTAATGTGCTCTGTGCTTTATGTAAACCAGGATAGGATCAGGACAGTCTAAATCAGAAGACATGACTGAAAGTTGTGTTTCTCAGCCTTGAACTACTCCATCATTTAGTGTGACGAGATGATATATAATAGCTTCCAGATGGTATGCTCACTTGCACTGCCTAAATACAGTGTTGAGGCTGTTGTTCCCAGGGCCAAATTTAGGCATGGTGGTTTGAGCTCCTGCTGGGTCAGAGAAACCCTTTTCCCCAAGTGGCTTCTTTTACTCATCCTCGTGGGGACTGCTATGCTGGCTTTGTCAGGCGCAGAAAGATCCCCATGCCTCGGCATTTTTATGCAGCCGTCTGCAGCCTTTACTTATCAACAGCCTTCTGCTTAAGCAGCACTCATCTTGTGTCTTGTGCACCAAGGTCCCTTCTACAAGGCTGGCTGGTGTCGACTGCCCTTCAGCAGCAATGGCAGATGAGTTTCTCCTTCACCCATTGCCATACGTGGAACTTTGCCATGCACAAAGTCCTCGCAGTGTGGCATCTCTCAGCAGCTGGGCAGTACCCCCCAACAGGGTCCCTGGCTCTGCCTCGCTGGGGCCCTGCTGTACCCGCAGGAGTGTGGTGACAACCTGCCAGCTGGAAGACCAGGGAGGAATACTAAGCAAGTACTACGAGCTCCGGCTTTCTTTTGAGTAGAAATCCTTGTTGCTGGGAGCAGGATGTACTGGCTCCTCCTTTGCTGGCCTCACTGTGCTGCCAGAGCTGTAACTGGATCTTAACACTGTCGGTCACTTATTTTTTTTCCCTTTGAACCCGGCAGCAGATGCCACTCAGGTCACGCTGGAGAAGGCAGCTACATCCACAAGTGTAGGATTGCTGAGCACCTGTATTGTGGCGATTCTCCGTCCCCCTCTGCCTCCCACGTCTGGCAGAGCTGCCAGGTGAAGTTCCCACAGCAGAAGGTCTGTGTTTGGGGGCCAAAGCACACCCCATCTTTGAAGGGACTGAGAGGGGAACTGCTGTGTGGTGGTGGCACAGAGGCTGCACCAGTGCTGCCTTTGAGGTTTTGGCTTGCAAAGCTCTTGGCAAGACTGAGGATATCGGGAGACCTACCTCTGCTGGGTGAGGGGCTATGTCATAGGAGTGGGCCCTGCCCCAGTGGACTCCCATGGGGAGCCCCAGTCACCAGGGAACCACCGATCCCTGTGGCACGCTGACAAAGTGTGAGTAGACTTTCATTTGCGCAATGGGAGATGGAGAGTACCGAAGCTACCATGAGTGTGTTGGTGTGGATGCAGTTCAGGTGCCATGACATGGTTGTAATGCACAAAGTTTAAAGATGTGCCTGCTGAGCAGCTATGTAGATGTGTAAGTCCTTATGTTATGTGCATCCTTGTGGGTGCATGTGGCTTTCTCCTTAATGACCTTGGCAGGGATTTTTGGAGTGGAGGGAGGAGAGGGAGAGTTTGCCCTCCTTCGTACCGTAGGACATACTTTCTTCTTAAGGTAATTTGAGAACTTTATCTATCAACTTGGTTGTAATTGTGGGGACCTGTGACACTTGGCAACAGAAACAGAGTTGTGTCTTCCTGTGGCCTGTTGCAGCAGGCATTGAAAAGCCACAATAATGAACCTTGTATTTGCCAGGAGGTGGTGGGTAGTGTAGCGTGGGGTGTGGTAACATGTAGGGAAGATGTTTTCATGGCAGTTTTGGGAAAAACTTTCATTGTACATTGCTTTCCTTTGTGGGTAGCTGGACTTGGTGATTCAGGTGATATTTTCAAGTGATGTGTACCCTGTTCTAAGCACTAAACTGCTGTTAGCTGCAGCCTTGTCTACCTTAGTGCTTAAACCAGGGGACTCATAATGCAGCTCCAATAACATATAGTGGAGTTCCAAAATGAGAAGTTCACAGTATCAGGATAACTACTTTTGTTTCACTGTACTCTTTTTCACTGTCTTGTATCTTCTCTTCAGCACACTTATACCACTTCTACATTTTCCTTCTCCGCTCGCCCCCCACACCCCCCAAATCCCCTCCAGTGCCTTTGGCAGGAGAAGATGGTAGGTCAGATCCTGCAGACTTCAAAATTCAGTTCATCTCCAAAAACTCTTTCTGACCAGTTTGTGATTTTTACGTTGTCCTTGATAACCCTGACAAGGTTTTGGGTTAGATAACACTCAGCCAGGGGATTTTGCAGGTTTCTGCTGTGAAATAAATCACTGCTAATAAATGAGAGTAGTTACAATGTACAATGTAGCTTTGCAAAGGTACCTAACAGGTTAAGGAATATGCCTGAAGGGAATGCAGTGTCATTTTTCTTCCTTTCTGTGAGCTACATTGAGTGGCAGGTTCATCAGCTGTTTCACGTGTTTTGATAGAGACAACACAAACAAGCCCTTCTAAATCTCTGCTCCCTGTAACACTCCTGCTCCTCCTTTGCTTGGAAACAATCTTGCTTTACTGCCTGTTGTTTTACTCTGTGCTGTTATGCCTTGTTCATTTCCCTCTTTTTTTGTCACCTTATCTGTCCCAGGAAATTGTAGCTTTCTGTTTTATTACATCAAACAGGAATATTTCCAGGATATGTACAGCCATGCTCTTGAACTTATGACATTTAAAGGGCAGTAGAATGCTAATGTGACTAATAAAACAGAAAAATGGCTTTATGTAAGTCAATGTGAAAACGGCTCAACCTATCTTTTAAACGGACTAATTTCAAACATTCATTGATACAGGGAGACTGTAAGGCTTGGGGGATTAAGGTAGAATTGTAAAAACAAAGCAAGCTCTTGCTATTCTCTTTTGACACCTTTAAAAGAGGTCCAGCCAATTTTTCCTATTATGAGGACTCTTCACCATCTATTTTCTGCAGATGATAATTCACAAGGGTAATTGGCTGTATGTTTTTGTTTTATTTTCTTTCTGCTGTTAAAGATGTTTTAATATAAAAGCAATTTTATTGGATTTCTTTAGCATTGATTTTTTTATTTTTATTTGAACACATACAATAAAAGTTCCACATTTTATAGTTCAATATTTCTAGCTAACGCTATGAGGCCTAAAACAACTGGATGTGTAATATTTGCAGGTCATGTCCTTTCTGAATAGTACTAAGGCTGTACTGATTCTGAGTATATGCCATGTGGCCACTAAGTCATGAATTCGTGTGTATGGACAGACAACAAAAGAAAGCATCCATCAGTTTTACCTTTTTGACCTTATCCTTTCCTCCTTAATCAAGGTTTCTCAGCTACCATGAAAAATGCCAGGTTTTTTGGATTATTACAATAGTCAAAAGGCATCAAATAACAAGAACAGTTTGTGATTATAAGCCACAGTAATTCTGAGGTGTGTTGTTATTCTGTATAGGATTAGTTTATGTGATTAAGGGTATACTTATAAAAGAAATCGGCGTGTTGAATGTTGGGAGCGTCCCATGTATGTTTGCTAAAGTTTGCTACTTGCAGTAAGAGAATTATAGGTATTTTTTTCTGTTTCTTTAAGAGCAACAACAAAAAACTCCAAGTACTCGGAGAATAAGCAGATACAGATCTTATGTGACAGTTGTTTAAAAGTACTTTTGACTAAATATCATTAAAAGCTTATTAAAATATTGTTTTCTTTAATGCAAGTTATAGTCTTTCATCTTTTCCAGTAATGCATCATCTATTAAAATGTTTTGATGTGGAAAATTAGTGCTTCAAGGTCTGAAGAGAGTGACAAGACTAATGTTAAGAGAGTGACAAGAATAATGTTTGAGTTATAATTTCAGGATTAGTAACGCAGATTCACCCTTCCTAGTGGAATAGAAATGCGGTCACCTAATGAACACTCCGTGCTGTAGATTAAGTTTTGTCTTAACTCCAATCAATCAGTGACATTGACAGTTTCTTACACTTTGATTTTGCAATATATGTATTGGGTTTGTGTGGCAAGGTTTTGGTAGTGGGGTGGTGGGGGCAAGGATACAGGAGTGGCATCTGTAAGAAGCTGCTGGAAGCTTCCCCCGTGTCTGACAGAGCCAATGCCAGCCGGCTCCAAGACGGACCCACTGCTGGCCAAGGCCGAGCCCATCAG
>JAOBAS010006764.1:0-12711 GCA_025311575.1 Elanoides forficatus | reverse complement strand
TTTTTAACAATGGGCGCAATGTTTCCCTTTTTCCAGTCACCAGGGACTTCATGTGACTGTCATGACTTTTCAAATATTGTGGAGAGTGGCTTGGCAACTAAGCTCCAAAGTAAGTTCTGGCTGTGCAGGCAGGATAAACTAGACACTTATTCTCAAGCACGATGTGGAACTCTAAGTCAAGACAGTCCTCCTAGATGGAAATACAGTCTTGAAGCACTCTAGTTACAACATCCAATGTGAGGCTGCTATACAGTGTTGTTGATTTGTACAAGCTTTAAAACCAGTTCAGAGAGCAATCAGGTCCTTTTCCTGCCTTTCCAGCCTTTGCCTCTCTTCCTATACTCTCTGCACAGTGCATCAAGACAGACATTCTCATTATTTTCCTTCTTTTAAAGAATTTGTAATCTTTATGAAAGGGACATAGCCCTCATGTTTTTACACTTGTTTTTTTATCACTATGATGGCAGAGGAGCAATCCTCCTTCAAATCTTAAATCAATAATTAATGAACAGAACCAACACTACAGTCTAAGACTAGATTTAATGACTTCGTCCCTCCAGAAAATGAATCAGCATGATTTTTTTACTGAATCTCTATAATGTTCTTGCAGTACCTGAAATCAAAAGACAAAGACAGCAGGGACCCTTTATTGATGCATACTTGTACATATATATATATATCTCTATCTATATGCACACGTATAAAAACACACAAGGCAAAAGCAAAGGGCTTTACTTTTAATGTCTCGGAGCACTGATTATTCTAGCATGCTGAATAATTTCAGTCTGCTCTGGGATTTGAAAGAAGGTGAGATATTAATATCTTATCCAGTTTAAGTTTAATACTGATTAAGTAGGGCAGCTCACCTCTCTCCCCACATCATTTCCCCCTGCACTTGAAAACTACCAAGTGTCTGTTGCTGCGTCACAGGTTGTAAACAGGGCCAGATATTAAAGGGATATTGACACTTCATATAGTTCATCCTCTGGCAAGTAGTGTGTGAAATTTCTTAACTCAGTGATTTCAAACAGAAGAAATCAACTGAGCTGTAAATCTTGGGGTTTCTGTTAATCATTGCCCTTAAAAGAATTCTCATTATAGCACATCTGACAAATGTGTCGGAGGCTTTTAATAAATTCATACTTTGGCTATAAATCTAAGCATTCAGTCATAGGAGAGCTGTTCCTATTCACTGGTGATAGACTTAGAATAAAGTTACAAGAGACACTGAGAAGAAGTAGAGATGCTGTTATAATATAGTAATCTCAGTACTTTAGATCCTTTTAATTTAAAGCACACTTTTTAAAAAAAAGTAACTTCAGTTCTTTCATACCAGAAACAACTCCAAAGTAATGGAGACATGTGCAGAAGTGATGGAAAACATTACAGAATGACCTCACAAAGTGATGAAATTCTGTGTTTAGAATAAATTGCAAATTTTGCCCAGCCTTCTTTTTGAAAATCACTGAAATGAAGAGTTTTTCATTAGATGTCTGCTGTGAAATGTATTTGAAACTGCTGGACACATTTGAGCCAATGGCCAACCATCTTTTGTAAGTGTGATACTGGTGGACAAGATTACTGAATAAGATGATGCTGAGAGTTTGCCTTTTCTGGATAGGTAAAACTTTTAGACCTTGTAATGCACTTTTTTTTTCTTGTGCAGAGGCAAAATCAACCTAAATTCAAGAAGGATCATTGTAATTGGAAAGGTACATTTCAGACTGCAACCAAGGGAAAGCAAGAGTTCTGTATCATCGCCTTGCTATACATATAAAACGTGAGGGAAGAAGAACAGTAAGATTAAGATTTGATTGAAAGAAGGAATTAAAATGTGAGGATTTTTTTTCCTATCTTTGCCACACAGCCCCATCTCTGACACTGCCAGAAGTGGGAATGCAGGAAAGAGTGTAAGAACAGTGTAAACATTTTGCAACACTTTCACAAATATTATAACACTCTCCAAAATTTGAAGCTCAGTGTCCTGAAACCACATGCAGATTCTCCATATGTAGTAACTCTCAATGGATTTCCATCCATAATGCTAGCCAACACCTCTTTGAACCAGTGTTAACTACCATGTAATCAAATTGTGTGAATACTCATGTTCTTGGATCAACACACAAGCTAAAGTGACAGTAAATAGGCCACATGCCAATGATTAAAAATATCACCTAATTTCTAAGAATCTGATCTTTCATTTCTCTATAGGTCTTAAAGTGTGTTCAGAGGCTAAATTAATTTGCATTTCTTAATAATTTGCTCTCTGAAAATGGAAGGTGCTATAAAAGCAAAGACTTTATCCCTAATTGTTTAAAGATAAGGAAAAAGAACCCCACAAATTTGTCCCTGCATCTTAAATTGGGCAAATAAACTTTTTAAAGAATTGCAATAATACAAAATAGCACTTATTTAGTAACATAGTAACACACATTAAGACTTGAACATATTCTATAAGTCAATGTATAGGGCACCTTTCTTTTGAATTTGCCCATCAGGAAATTCAAAGAATGAAAACCAAATCCCCACCTTTCCATACTGATATTTGAATAATTTGTTTTGTCTGTGATTCACGGCAGCATGGAAAGCCATTTGTCAGATCTGGTCTTCTTTCAGACTCTGAGAAGGAAAATAAATGCTTAGTATTTTTCTCCTAGAAAAAAAAATGCTGCATGCTATGACTTACTTGTTTTCAGTTAATCATTTCTATCTGTCTTTATAGAAGGCTGAAATATGTTTGTATTTTTAAAAAAATGTTTTATTAATTTATTACTATTACAATTTTTTTTTAAACTGCACTTCAGTGACAGACATAGTGCAACAGATGATACCAAAGTACCTACCACATTTCAGTCCTTTCCATCATTTTTACTGATTCAGTAAATAACTCACACTCACTCTAATGTACAGGATTGGGACACACATAATGTTTTTAGCAAGTAGCCTAAGAAATCTTCATTAGCATGTACAGAAATTATGCATTAGCTAATGATAAAGATAGAAACCTTATATTAAATCCAGACAAGTGATAAAATAAGTCCTATTGTTCTAAAGCTGTTATTCAAAGGCTTAATATTATTCTGTGATAAGTTGAAGACATTTTTTGTGCATAATTCATAACAGATAAATTGCGTTAATTTATACACTCAATGACATAAAAACCTAGATGTTTCTCCATTTTGATCTTTAATTTTCTGGTTTTCTTATATTTAAATATTTAATAGGTTCACTGAATTTTAAAATCAGTCTAAAAAGTAGAAACCAATTTTTCTTTGAAGTTTATCCTCCATGTCCCCTCCACTGACAGAACTAAAAGAACCATAATACATATTTTATGAATTTTTTGTGACCTCTTTATGGCTCAGAGTTTGGACATAATATTTTTAATAGACTGGACAGGAAAAGGAACCAGAGAAAATAATTCTTAAAATAAAACAAAAGGTTCTAAGAAGCACACATAGTAATCTCATAGTGAAAGTGGTGTGGGTTTGTGTATTTTTGACACATTGCAAATGACAGTCAAAACAAAAAACAAATAGTTTTGTTCATGGTACAAGCCAATAATGACTTCAGATGTTTTTTAAGACATGAAAGACATGGCACATGTATTCATGTTCTTTTTTACAGTAAGATTATTGGAAAGATATGTGAATGAGTGCATTTCAAAAATCTGTTTTCTTTCACTCACAGAATTTAAGGTTTGTTACATGATGAATTTGTTGTGAAGTCATTCAGTGTAAACCTGTTCTGATCATCAGACAGAAGTCCATGAAAACAAGGATTACTACAGTGAGGTGTGGATGTTATTATCATTAATGCTATCTTTTAATAATGGTACCTAACAATTTGTGAAGATTTATGTCATCATGCAGGAGAGCCAGATTTGATTCTGATCTCTCATTCTCTTACTAGAATCAACCTCAACTTGTTAGGTCTTAAACTGAAGTGTTTGGCTTAATTTCAAGTGCATGGCTAATTCCTTCAAATTAAGAGGTTTATTTGCATACCTGCTATTACAAATGTACTGTGGAATCATGACAAACTTGTAAATGTGTCAGCAAAAAGTGCATATATCCTAAGCCACTGTTTATAAGGGCCTATGAAAGAATTAAGGAGACAATACACAAAACTTTTACCCCCTAAAACTCCCCCTCTCCCAATTTCCCAAGAAATATAGAACCAATTAGATTAAGATTTTGTTCCTTACTTTAGGGGACTGATTGGGTGCTAACAAAACAGTTTTTCCAGGGCAAGTACAAAAAGAAGCAATTATATGATTACTATAATAGAAGTTGCAAAATCACAGCATGCTAGAAATCATTCAAATATCATTTTTCTGAGGACTGTATAAGAATAGAGTGAATACTCACTATATGTAGAAGACTAACTTTCATTTTTCTGAATTAATTCAGGACAAAGATTCTTGTATAATATTTTTGCCCTCTGTTTCCTTGAATAGGGTCTTAAGCCTCAATAGAGAAGACTTATTGGATCACAAAGTCCCAAAGCATATAAACCGCATGCAACTAGACTGAAATAACACTTTACAAAGAGCATACAGAAGATGCAGCCGTGGGTTTATGTCTGTCCGTGGAGCCAATGTATTAATACTCTGTGGTGACCACATGAAGTAGGACAGGTATATAAAATCAATCACCATCTCTAGCTGGACTACAGAATAGCATTTTATTTTTAACATAGAACGAAGGTTTCAAATTCCTTTGCGCTCACTCAGAAACAACATGGAAAAACTTTATTTCAACATATATTGAATACCCAACCTCATGAACTCTTCAAGATGTCTTTTACTCTCAATGCTCAATAAATAAATTCTGGAGAGGAATGGAGGGAGGTATTTTACATTGCATTACAGTACATGAAATGCTAGGGTGAGCAAAAATTTAATACTGCAGTTTGTTCTCTTTACAAGCTATATGACCCTTATTTCCAAGTGAGTTAACCAAATTCAAGCTTAAATGTCTTTTAGGAATACCCCAAATGAGACACAAATATCTGAGTCAAGGGCTGGATTTTTTTGCATGCAGAATTTCTTTTTTTTCTCACATATACCTTGTGATTCTCCTATTTGTTACAGCAATGGACAAAACACGAGACTCTCACATCTAATTCTCTAGTGGATGACAATGTTTCTGGAGGACATGATTTCAACCAACCAGCTTTGCAAGTTTGATTCTTGGAAGTGCCAGCATTGAGTCCAGATACTTTAGACTTGTCCACAGACTAGTAATGTGTTGACCATTCCTTTTACTTTGGTTCATCAGATAAGGAATTGCAAAGGAATCAGACTGTCTTGGAAATCTTTTGGCCCTGCCTCTGACCAAAGCTATAAGAACTGACAAGTCATTCCTAAGATTCTACCTTCCTCTCATATTTTGATGGACTTTTTGTTTAACCCAAAATTTATTATAGTACTGGCAGTCTCTCAGAACATGTAACACAATGATGATTCTGACATAACTTTTCAGAATTAAAAGCAATCTAAAGCTAGGGTTGGGATGAGTTGCAGCACTGTCCAACCATATATTTCTTCAGAAATCTTGAATTCACACTGGGCCATTGAACCATGTTTTGTGTTACTGGGTTGTGTGAAAAAATAGACAGAACAAGGATCTGTTTCTAACTTGTAAGGAGACTTGCTTGAATGCTCCCAGTGTCATAAACTTCAGAAGTTTATTATACTGTTGTCTTCTAGTTCATGTTTCCCTGGATTTCAAATAGTGATGCTCAAAGTAAACTGTATCTCCTTCCCTCAAAATAGTTTTCATCAATGTCTATTTATTGGTCAATCTGTGTTTTGGTTTTTTTTTTTTTCCCTTTAACCCTCATAACAGCAACTTGCTGCAACAGTTTTATTTGCTTCACAAAACAATGGATGATGATTGTAAAACAGCATGGTAAATGTACAGTAAAGCAACATAAAATCACATCTAGTAAATGCGATTTAAGATATTCCCCCCGAAACCTAAAAAGAATCCTATTCTCTGGGTAGAGACCATACAGCTACAGACAGAACATTGATTGGAACTTGGAGAGACAGAAAAAATACTTTTTATGGTAAAGTGTTAGGTAAAGGTTGCATGATGTAAATGTTACAGCTTGTGCTTAATAACAAACAACAGAGATCCCTAGCATATTCACAAACTCTTCCAAGACTCTGCAGCTACATTTTGTACAGTCTTAACTGCTCAAAATGCAGCATCTCTTTCACAGGGTATTCTAAAAGTGTTGTAGTTGTTGACAGTACTAAGTGAGGGGGAGAAGAAAATATGGGGAAATAGGAGTCTAATAGTGATGAAAATTGTTATCTGCACCATGAGCATTTGGTGTCAGATCTATTTAGGATCATCACATTTTTTCCCAGCAGTCTAATGTGCAGATGAGAATGCAAATTATTTTTCAGCAGGTACTTGTAAGTCCTATCACAGCTATCCTGTCACTTTGAACAAGGAGAAAAGAGCAAGGAAATTTTCAGAACTTTTTTTTTTTTTTTTTAATGTAGACGTCAATATACAATTACAAAAGAGAAGTAAAGGAATAAACCTCAGTAAGAGGTTTAACTAAGCACATAAAAATATGGATGTTTATCTGACCCTTATCTAAATCTAAAAGATATCTGGAACCTGATGGAAACCAGGCAAAGCCAGACAGTTCAGGAGGTTCTAGAACTAGAACTATCTGCTACTTACTAAGAGTGAGTACAGGTCATATCATTTACAAATTAAATTATTTTTTGATGCATATGATGGTGAGGTACTTCTTTCAAAAGGAGCTAGTGAAGCTAGGAGGCTAACTCTCATCTTTTGAATAGGGGCAAGCTTCTCATGTCCCTTTGTCCCATTCATTTTCACTGGAGATATAGCTTAATTCTAAAAATTATACAAAAGCAGGAAATTATTAAAGAAATGTTTCCATGCTGCACTAGGCAAATGTGAGACTGCTGAAATTTCTTGTCAGAAAGCAGGGAAATCCCAGCCTCGAATAAGTGATTACATTCATTTAAGATGAAGAAAAGTCAAGCTTCTTTTTCCACACTGCTTGATTCAGGCTGGGAGTTCAATACCAGCTCCTGATATCTAACACCTTTTCTTTTCCTCATTGTTTTTCTCAGCTAGATCTTTCTCTGGATTTGACCAGAAATTGTATTTTTAATGTGAGACAACTTTTCTGGCAATTAATGAAACTAGCACATTTAAATGAAAATTCAAGTTACAAAATGGAAATTATTTTTGGCAAAAATATTCACAATGCATTGTGGCGGGCATAGGACCAGATGCAAGGAACATAACATGTCTACTGTTTCACAGAAGCTACCAGTTCTTTCTTTTTTCTCCTCTCTCTGTAGCACAGCACTTCTGCCATCTGCTCCAGTCATTAGTGCAAAGACAGCACCAACACATTCAATTACTGTGTTCTCTCTAACCTTTTGAAATAAGCTGTAATCACCTATAAAAAGTGAAACTGTGAAAAGTCCTCACCCTGTCTTCTTTTACAGACATCTGATTAGAGCATTGAACAGGGCATAATTCAGACATTATCAGAAGTGTACTTCTCCCTGGATCCCTCTCTCAGGCATAATTTGCATGTTTGACATCAGATTCCCCACCCTGCGTCTGGTAGCTAAGGCTCATTGAAACACTCATACTATCCTCCCTCCTAGCCCAGCTGGTTCCCCTTGCCTCACTTCCCCCTCAACTTCTTCATCTATCCACAGCTCTGACTGGCAGCTCTATGACACTACATCACACCATCAGGCTTCTCCTACCTTTTGTTTGTGCCAAGCAGCCAGGAATCTAGCTGGTTTTGCATGCTCTAACAAGTCTTCCTCTTCTGTCTGGCTTTTGTACAATATGATTTCCCTCCACCTTCTTCCTGAGCGTGTTTGTCTTATCTGATATCTTTGAGTCACAGGAGTGACTGAACTGCATGAGAAGAGCATACAATGTATGTCTGGCCAACTCCTAAATACTAATGCTCCCAAATACTGTAACTTTAGTCAATAATACAAGGCTTTTCCATGGTTCTTGAGAGTTCTGAATTGTTTGTACATATTAGGTGTTGTCACAGCTAAAGTTAAAAAGATCTTGGGAATTCCCAGTAATTTTTGCAGTGCCACATACTCTGAATATATAAAAAAGCCAGGCAGCGTGTTTGAACTCAGGTGGTTGATAAGGAGATCTTATTCAAGTAACATTGTACAGAAAAGCCTGTGAACGTTTGCCATAAAAGCTTTGACGTTCATAAAGGATCTAAGGAGAGTTACTTACTTTGCAGAGACCCCTACAGAAGTATAGCATTTTTTTCCTTCTGCTTTGCTTTGCGGTAGGAAATCACATTGCAATGAAAAAGCTAGTTAGACACACAGAACAGAAGAAACAGATTGTTTTTCAGAGCCTGCCTGCTAAGAAAGAATGGATTTTCTCCAAGGACCTCACTCTAAGCCAACCTGAGAGGAAAAGCCAAGACATCTTAAGTAAACTATAATTTTACTAATTTTACTATAATTTTCTCTTGAGCTTAAGAAAGAATATGATTCCAAAATGTTAATCACTGAAAAGAATCAGACTATTCATTATCTAAAGATTAAAGAGGAGGTTATTAATTTTTGTTAGGATACTTGGTATTACTTTGGAATTTGTTGCCTTTACCAAATCTTTTGGAGTGTGAAGACGAATGTGATTTTGTTGTTAAGGTATAGCTGCTACAATTCTTGTTCTGGTATTACAATAATATTACAGTATAACATCCTTCTCTTCTATCTTAGATCTTTCAGCTTTTTGTCATAGAGTCCTTTAAAATTTATCCGCAGTCTTCTAATTGGCTTATTACCAATTCTTTATTTCTCCATTGGCCCTCCTTCCTTATCTCTTGTTCTTCAAACACACACACACTCTTTCAAGAGTTAGACCCCCTCATCTATTCCAGGGATGTGATCCTAAAATTCCACCGGTATCCATTTTGACTGTCAGTCATGACAGGTTCAACTGCCTACTTGTTTGCCTCTTCCAGAATTATCTCTAGTCTTGCATGCAATCTGTACATGCAAAAACCCCAAGCAAATAAAAAAGCACCCCATACAATTCAAATCTATGAAGCTTCAAACTCCTCAAACTATGCTTTCCTAAGATGTTAGAAAACTTAACTGTGTAGTAGACTAGACAACAAAGAACTTAGATTGTTGCCTTGAAAGCTAATATAAACACTCTTTGCGTGTCATGTGTTGCTAAAACTTCAGATTCTGCGACAGATACTGCCTTATATCATGCCTGTTATTCAGCACACCCAAAGCCTTTACTGTTAAAATATAGCTGACATTACATTTTATACCTACAGCTCTGTCTTTCATTGGTTCTCCTTATTGTTTATGAGAATAAGATCAGCATGACAAAACTGATCACTGACCAAAATTCCTCACTTATTTCCAAGATTGCAAGTGAGATTTTAAAATCCATAGATCTAAAATTAAGCTGGCAGGGAAATCACAGAATTTCAGATTGTGCAAGAATTGAAGGCATATTGTGATATAATGTTTAATGGCAGCATCACAAGAACTTTGTTTTTTTTCTGTGTGCTGTTCAAATCCTTCTGTTCTCCTGGAGCCTCACATGATGGCTTTCAATGAGAATCCAACAGCACTGGTATAATAGGGATGCTATCCAGAGAACTGGCCCCGTCTATTCTGGAATATAAAATACACAAATTCAGGAAGTGTAAAAGCAGTGTATTCTCGTTTGAATTACTCTTTGGATATAATCTTCCTCAATCCTAGAGCACTTTGATATTATCTTTTCAGGCACATTTTTAACATGATAATTTGACTTTCCAGCACATATTCTGGGTGAAACCTAGGGAATCCTGTACTTTGCTAGCTACAGTATCATATTAAAGACTTGTTAGAAAAGGAGAAAATTTGGCACAGTGTGATCAACAGTAAATAAAAACTTAAGAACAAGGAAGTAGAATATTCTGATTATAATAAACTGTTCTCATTTTGCAAGGAAGACTTTTATGGGAAATACTGGTGTAAAAGCTCTTATGTTTTTTGGTGTCTCATTCAGAAAAATGTGATACAATTTGTAGAAATCACGTCAGTTAAGATGTTAGATGTATTTCCACCCTCAGCAATTTCTCACCAGTTTAACCGTCTGCATCCTACATGGAGCTAAGCCATGATATTTCAAAGACACAGGAATTGCTGCAATAGTTACTCAGGGTATTATTCATTAGGGCACTTCTGAACAATATGTAAACCAAGATTAAATTCCCTGCCTGAGGTAACAGCAAATTCCTTGCTGTTTTCAGAAAGTCAAACAAACATTTCTGAGGTACTACTTGTAATTATATTAGAAAGAGACAAATTCATGAAGATTTCTCCTGAGCTGAGCCATCATTCTCATAATCCTCTTCCCTCTGGTTATATTCAAAGTAGACTTACATTTTGACAAGATTTAGTTTGTTCTTGTGATGAGAGATGCCAGATTCAGTCTGGAAAAGGGATGGAGTCAAAATGTATTTGGATTTCTATTTCTCTGAATGTTTAATCTTTTCCTGGCCAAAATTTTATCCAGGTATAATGTGGGGATTTGGATCATTTGGCAGAGATTTGAACATATCTTCATAGCTACAAAAGGGAGACCAGATATTCCAAAATTCTTTACATTTGGCTAGTAAGAATGCAAAAAATCAGCTTTACAGCTCATGCACTTAGCCCTGGAGTAGACCCCATTAAAGAAAAGCAGCTGGCTTTGCAATGGTGAACAGTATGGTACTGCTGTGAATCATTCTGGATTCTAGATCAAAGTTTAAAACAGGCACCTGACCCAGAGGAAGGGGGGAAAAAGGTTCTTTTTTAGGGAGTTAAGTATAACAAACAAAACCCTCTGAAAAAAAGAGTCCTTCTCTCTAAGTCAATAGTAGTTTTGAGATGATAGAGATTAGTGAATTTTGGCTTGCAAAATCCCTGAACAATGTGTCTCCTTAGTAAACTGTTAGCCACCCCCATTCGCTGAGCCCGAAAAGCAGAGAAGGCAGTCTACAGATTAATGTGTTCCGGGCACACTGAACTTACTGAGAATCCACAGTAGTTCCAGCCTTCCCTGGACGCTACCTCTGACTCACTGCTCAGCAGACCAGCAGGAGCTAGCTCTCCAGAGACCATAGGCAAATGCCTAAGGTTCACCCTGGCAAAATGCACAGGCATTTAAAGGCAATATACCCCTTCTCTAGAGATACATACTTTAGAGAAATGTTCTCTAGATAGGATTATAGCTTCCCTAGCAATGGATTACAAAATTCTTAAATTTCACTTTGTCTACAAAATTCAGATAATACTCCTTATTCATCACATCTTTTCAAAGAACATCTGCTCTGTTGAACGTACAGTCCCAATGTATAGCGAAGGGCAAGCAAAACTAGGCAGAGTTTAAACACTCATGATTTAGGTAATATACAGTTTAGCTATACTTCAACTCTCAAGACTGGATACATTTTACCTACTTTTTCATTTAATATACTGTACTGTAAAGAACATTATCCCTAGTAGGAAGAGAATTAAATTCTTTGTCTATAACAGCAATTTAGTATTCTAGACTCTTCCCAAGAAGAAAACAAATCCATGTGAATCTCCTAGGATCATAGGCATGATATTGTTGTCATGAGTCAGATAAAGATTAGGCAGATCGTGTTACTCAAATAACCTTGGAAATCTGTTTTCTGAATTATTGCATGAGTATTACTGAAACATATTAGTTGGCAGCATGTCTAATTTTAGTGCTTTTATTCTCTTCATTTCATTGCATTGTCCTTCCACAGATACTCCAAAAAGTCATTTGCAGGGAAGTGCCTAAACTTAAGAGTTCAAGATGACCAACAAGCAGTTTTTGAAATACATGTGGATCTTAAATATCCAAACATAATTTCCATGATGCATTTATGCCACATAAACAGAAGTGTTAGGTGTTGATTAGATTTGGTTGAGAAGTCCCAATACCACCAATAGAAGAAAGTACATTAGCCAGGCCTGCTGACAGAAACCTTGTGCGACACCCACAGAAGCTGCTGCACACAGTGCCCATCCGTGATGAATCTGGGATGTCTAACAACATCCTAACAATGACATTGTCCTCGAGTAGCCATTGTCATCACTTCCGTGTATACTATTATCAGAGTTGCTGTTTCCCAAGATATGTAATGTATCTTTTCTGAGTCTGGCTTTCGTAAAACGTCAATGTGTGGCTGTCAGAGCAAGAACAGCTGGCTTCATCTGAGTAACTGAAAATATAATGGGCCCTGCTTAAGGTGATACTAGATTTTATACTTGGAAAACGCTTAATGGATTGTACAAAACACATATACCCGTGCCCTTGCCACTACTAGTACCACAATCATTATTTCAGTGTTTTCCCCTCAGTATAATGAACTATGATAAAACTACAACAGGAATAGCAAAATATGATGTATAATTAGCGATAGAAGGCCATATTTTGTCTGCCATCTTTGACTACTACTGTGACACTAAATAAAACCTGTTCCTGGTCCCAACAGGAAGCATTACAGCCTTGCCCCATTGTCCTGGTCTCAGCTGGGATAGTTAATTGTCTTCCTAGTAGCTGATACAGTGCTATGTTT
Source organism: Elanoides forficatus (assembly GCA_025311575.1). NCBI lineage: Eukaryota > Metazoa > Chordata > Aves > Accipitriformes > Accipitridae > Elanoides > Elanoides forficatus. The sequence goes on along the minus strand of JAOBAS010006764.1, from coordinate 66 downwards.
TGAGTTCAGTGTGCAAAGAATGTTGATAACACTGATGTTTTCAGTTGTTGCTAAGTAGTGTTTAGT
>JAOBAS010006763.1:0-12870 GCA_025311575.1 Elanoides forficatus | reverse complement strand
TGTACACCGGCAGCCACTTGTAGGGGTTGACGGTGACACAGAAGAGACCCGAGTAGGTCTGCGAGGAAGGGAGACAGGATGGTGATTTTGGAGAGTTGAGGAGATTTGCAGATAAGGCAGAGGTGAATGACGTTCTGGGGAGACCAGGTTAGTGAAAGAAAATAAATTGGAGAAATGACCTATCAGAGAATGGGTGAGATATAGCATATGACATGGAAAGGTAAAAGCAGGAAGGAAGAAGAGAGAGAGGATGTAGACAGCAAGAGGAAACACATGCAAGAAACGATGAAGAAAGAGAAAAATGAGGAAAGAAGGTGGCAAGAAGTCAGGAAGCTCTTCAGAGGGATTGAAGGGTGTCTCCAACTCCTCAAAAGCATTAATTGTCTCCTGCTGCTACTTACGTAGATCATCCAGGCTGCATAACGCTCTTTGAGGTTGTACAGCACAGCAGGTTCATGGAGGTGGGTCATCATGGCCATGTCCTCGATTTTATCGTACTTGGGAGGGTTCATGGAGAAGATTTGATCATCCTTCACAGTAAGAGTCTGCCAAAGAAAAGATTTATATTTGCCATCTAAAAGCCCACAGAAGGATTAAATTGTATTCTCAAGGCTTGAATTTTTTTTACTTACTTCTCCACCTTCAGTCTTGACAGTGACCTTCCCTGCTTCTTTGGTCTGGATTGTGCTTTTCACATAGGATTCCTTTGCATGTACCACAAAGACAGATGACTTGGCATCAAAAGGCTTGTTCTGGGCCTCGATTCTCTCCTTTTCTGACTTTCGGAGGTAGGGAGCTGCCTCCCCAAAGATGGCCATCTCAGAGTCTGTTGACATGGCTGCTGTTTACTAACAGTAATGCAGCAAGTATCTGTGAGGGTAGAAAATACATTACAGTAGCGCATGATGGAAGAAACACTGCTACAGAATAGTGGATTAGATGGTGCTCTGCTGTATGTATCAACTGATTGAATTGACTCTCATTTTTCTGCTAATTCAGAGCTCTGTTCTATAATTTTCTTTCCTTTATTTCTGTTTTATGTAGTCAGATATCTAGGCTTACTGGATGGCTGCATTTACAGAGGAATGCTTTCCATGTTGGGTTTGCTTTTTTTTTTTCATTTGTTGAATTGACAGGATAAACAGATCCTTTCCAAGGTTCCAAACACTCCACTCACTAAATCTTCCCAAGTTTGGAGTTATCAAAGTCCTCTCAAGTCTTCTGTGTTTAGCACCTTTCAAACTATGAGATATGTTTACAGTAAAACACTGGAAGGGGTGAAGTACACTGGGTGTTCAGAGAACTAATATTATTAGCACTTCTCATTAAAGACATTCCCTTGGGATGAAATAGACCAAGTTGTCAAATATTTCAATTATTCCACAGATCTATCTGCTAATAAACAAAGCTGATATTCTCCACTTTGATATTTTTTGTAACAGAAACTGAGTAATCTTGCATTTATTCACTACTATTTAAAAAAAAAAATTATCAGTAACTGTGTTTATTATTGCCAAACAATTGTCTTGAAGTTTCATGCAATTGTAAAGTTGGAATTTAGTTATATTGTTCCCAAATTAATACTGTTCCAAGTTTATCCTTTTCTTTTTTAGCCTAATTTTATCTAGGTTAATCACCTACAATTTGGATTTTGTGTAGCTTTTCTGAATAAATTAACCAGCTTATTTCTCTGTCAATACTTTCACCTATGGCAGACCTCTAGGTAAATATCAAATAACTGGTTAACTTTTCCTTGAGATACAGTTTCACTTTGATTGCAGGAGAGGCATTCTGAACTTAGAATATTTTTTTAAACTCTTTTCTGAACCCTTTACCATTTAGCAACCTCATTATTGCAGTATGGCCAGCCTAACAGAAAAAATGTTTTAATAATCATCACGGTAATTTTGTACATTATAAAATTCATTCCACTCAGTATTCCACAGCTTACATGTGAAAAAATTGCTTTGCCTTCTTAGCCAGCAAAGACAGACTTCACGACACAACTTAGTGTTATCAATTCAAAGGCATGCATACAACCTCTTGACTGACGGTTTTGTTTCTAACTATGTGAACTAACACTTTTCCACTTCATTAAAGTGCTATTAATCAAATGAGACCATTTCACAAAACAATTACATAAGGTTGTAAAATGGACATGGTCTTTCACCAGCAGTTTTATTATTGCCTATAATATCTCACATTTTCTTACAAGATTCCTAACAGGAATAATACTAGCACATTATATATATTAGTATATACTATGTTAGCATATATTATATTAGTATATATTATAGTATGTTAGTGTATATTATGTATATTGCATATATAGTGTATATTTTATTTTTGTATAGATGTATGGTATTATTACAATGGTATTACGGTATTATTACAATGTATAGTATATATAGGATGTTAGTATACATTATGTTAGCATATTATATATATAATATGTCAGTAGATTGCCTTTTTAAAGTATTTGATGACTATTTTCTTTTGACTGTTTTATATGATTTTTCCTGAAATCAATGATCTGCTAGCTCTCCTCCACTTACTCAAAGCATGCTAGTTACGTTCTTGACACATGATAGCTTGTTGACATTTTATAATTTTGAGTGTTATATTCCAGTGACAATATTTGACAAAGTTAATATAATTTAATGTAAAAAGTAAATATGAACAGTTAATTTTCCTGGGTGTAAATATTTAAAACTTTGAATTTAGTTGCTGTTCCATCTCTCTTTTTCTAGTTATCCAAGTAGGTATCATCCTTTCTTAATTTCCCTGTGATTATTAATATTTGCTTATATATCACAGTTGTGCACTATTTTCATAGGCACAAGCAAACATAAAAGGAAAGTCAGACTGAAATGCTTTATTTTAGCACTTTTATGTTTTGATACACAACTTTCTAACCCCATTCCCCAAGCTTCCCTGTGAAAGAGAAAATATTAACATTATTTAAGTATGTATGTCTTTTCCTGTTGCTTCACGGCTAGTGCCAGTGACCCTTGATGTTTGATGTAAATGCAAAAAAAAAAAAAAAAAAAGAAGATAACTGTTTCCTTCAAGAATATATTTAATTTATGGACAAGTATTTGGAAGCTACTTCCTGATGGGGTTTTTCTTCTTAAGACAGTTTCTCCCAAGCTTAGGACTAGTGTCTGTTAATGTAGGAAACTGCTTTCTGTAGATGAATCCTGAGGAGAATGTAGGGAATGCAGCAGTGATCAGTACTTTTAAGACCACTGTCTTTGAGAATCTTGTGGAAAAGATATCTGCAATCCATCCCAATTCTCATACTGTATTTATACAATGGACATAAATATACAGAATACAGGGACTGCCAGCATAAGTCCTATCTTAGAGCATCTCTATCTGTCCCTAAAGAGTGACTAAATAAAGTTCTTACCTTTTGTGAGACAAGATGAATGGCTTGCAGACTGGAAGCTGGTCAGTATTGTAAAACAGAATTAGCAATTTCCTTCTTACTGCTTCACAGAATTCCAGAGAAAATTTATAGGCAGAAAACATATGGATCCCTTGAAAGCAGACTGAAAATCCCAGCTGACACTGGCAGTCCCCCATTGAATGAATGTAAGCGTCTGTAGGAATGCGCTGGTGCTTGTGGAATGCAAGGCCAGTTTCCCTTCATCCCCCACCTCCCCAGTCCAAAGCCTCTGACACTCTTACCTTAGAGATTTCTGAGGAAGGACAAAACACACTGATCCCAGGGTACTTTTATAGGGTCTGATCTGCATACGTAGCCACCACCTCCTCTTTCTTAGGTCAAAACATTTTTGGCAATCTTAACTCCTAGCAGAATTGCCATTCATATTAGAAGTGAATAGATATAATTAGACATAACAGGTCTGTGAATCAATCTCCTATAAATAATTTGACAAGAGAGCCTGAGAAGGGGAGGAAGCAGGAGGGTGTGCTAAAGGAGATGAAAGGGGCTACATTGGTACTGTAATCCATTGAATGCTGACTTGAGCAGAGAAAGTTAAGAGTAAGAGCCAGTGTATTGTAGTGGGAAACATGTAGGGATGAAGAGGTGAAGGCACAGGCTCCTGAATACTGCAGATGCTCTGAGTCTGCAACGTGGGAAAGCATGAGGGGTTCTACTGAGATGCAGGGTCATCGTTAGAGCAAGGAAATCCCAATGCAGGAGGAAGCATCTGAATAGGAACTGAAGTTGCAGGAGTGAGAATCAAGGGATTATATGAATGACTAAGTAGCAAAATGGACCAAAGCAAAGCAAGAGAAGTGGGGAATGATGAGTCTGAAGGTAGTGATAAGGCAGGGTATGTGATTAGGGAAGAGGAAGTAAATAGGGGTGTGATTCCAAGGGAATAACAGCAAGTCACGATGGACACAAGGACCAATACAAGGGGAAAACAAGTTAAGTCTAGAGTTGAAGATAGAATCTTCTAAGAATGAAGTCACCAAGTTAGATGACAGAGGAAAGGCATAGAAATTCAACTCCTGTTTCTGGGGCTGAAGGGTTTCAAAGATCGTATGAACAGGACTATGGAACCATTGTACTGAACTTAAGACATATATCCCATGGGAAGCAGGAGAAATAGGTGCTGTCTCAACATAGGGGAGTCACTCGGCAATACTTTTGCAGGATAAGTGTGCTAGATGAAGGGAAAAAATTAATAAATTTACATTCTCTAGAACAGAAACAGTCATGTCCTATGCTAGTCTGTAAGAGAGGCGGTTACTGTTAGAAGGAGCTGAACCGCACACTAGTTTGTGAAAAAAGCCAATCTACTGTGCTCATCCCTGGGATGTTCCCACCCAGATTAGAGAGGGGGTTACATGTGTTCTGCAACAGCACAAGAAGGGGAGTAGTGAAGAGGGCAGTAGAACCCTTCACTTTATTGAGAAATAATTTCATTCTCATGCAACAGATCTTGATTTTTTTTTTTTTTTCATGTGTTGGTCTTCACTTTCCAAATTACAGTTCCTATGGCAAAAAAGGCAATTTGAACTGAATCACATCTCAGCAGCTTCACCTGATCCCAGAGCATACTGCCTTCCCACTTACAGCAGCTGTTGTTCTCCACTGCCTCTCAGCATCACCTACTCAGAGATCTGGATAAGAAAGTGAGGAAATTCCTTCCTCCTCTTCTCTCAGCTGACTGTGTCTCTGTGATGGCACTGTAATCCTGGGGGTGGGGAGGAAACTGGCACAGGTCAGCTTCACATGTGGAGTAAATTCACACTGAAGAATAAGACTGAGGCCTATGGTTTAACCCTAATAGCTAGATCCTCACCTGAGTATAAAACAGCACTTCTTTCATGTCTCTAATGTAATTACATTGTCTGAGAACTGAAATTCACTGTGAATTTCAGATATTTCAATGACTTTGTATGTTGTCTCATTTTGCTGGTGCATGCAGTTTTGACTTGGATTAAAACTGGCTAAAAAAAAAAAAAACCCTAAACAAAAACCTAATGCTTTTCCTGCAGTCATATGTAATACTGTCTGACAGCTAGTTAAAAGCCTTTATTTGCAAGATGTTTTTCAACTAGAAAAAGAATAATCCATAACTTTTTAAAGACTCAAAAAGATTTATGAGAAATAATTTTTTCAAAGTATTTTTTCAAAATTACATTGAAATTGAAAATTTCCACAACCTGTAACATTTTGCTTGGTCTGTTTTCACTTATATTTTTGCCTTGCCCTTTTTTGCATTTATGTTGCTAGTCAATTTAACAGAATACTACATGAGTATTGATTTTCTATCTGTATGTATTTTTGCCTTTGCTTTTTCCTTTTTGTGAGCAAAGTTTTCTTAATTGGGAAAAACTCTGTAGCTATCAAAGAAAAACTGAAACTGACTTTCTAAATTGGAAAAACTTGGAAAAAAATCTGGCCAAGTAAAACCTGGAGTTCAAGAAAAAAATGTGTGCATGTGTGTGTATGTGTGTCTGGGGGATTAAGCATTGTATATGGTAGTAAAAGAAAAAAAAAAGTCAAAATTTAAAAATGTAATTGTGTTAGCTCAAAAAATGCATTTTTTTTCCTCCTCCAAAATTTCAGGAAAGCTTTTGCTTTAATACAATGGTTTTGTTTCAATCAAGCAGAATGAAAACAGCCACAAGTTTTCACAGCCTTCCACAAAAGGCATTTTAGCATTTTTTTGCCAGCTGTAATATTCTCTCAGGGCCTTCCCTTCTCTACCAAATCTACTGCAACTCCCTCTACTACCTGCACAAGTATAGCCCTTCTACTGTATATGTGCACTCCCCATTTGCTCAAGCCTTCCATCAGCAGCAACCATTCACAACAAACTATATGCAGACATGCTCTCATACCTGTGAGCTCAGTGTCTGAGATCCAATTATCATTGATGGAGCTTGAGCTAATGGAGTCTGGACAATGATTCAGTTGTCCTAATATGGTTGCCTACCTTAGAGTGAACCGAAACATTTGCTTGACTCTAATAGTAGTGTCTATGATGGGAGTTTAGACATTCAGCTCACTCACCTACATATTCATTTAGGCATGAAGATGACTAATTGGAATTGAATGTCACCAACACATGTAACAAACCCAAACCTAGTACTGCACATCTATCCATCACTGAAATTCCTCTCTCCTTGCATCCAGTTCCTGCTCATTTTGCCCCTTTATTCATTCTGAGGGTGTCCACACTGGCAACAGTTACTGAAGCTAAAATTGCTGCACTGCGGCTTGAGAAAGGGGAAGCAGTGGTTGTCTGAGCACAGAGGAACCTATAAATCCTTCTAGAGAGGCTGCGGTGAAATGGGAACCCTGAGCAGCCCCTTCAGCCAGCTCTCAGACCTGTTGGAAGGTAGGTGGCTTCTTCAAAAGGAAAAAGTTTGAGGTACTTATAAAGGACAAATATTGCTTATTGAGCATAATGGCAAAAACTATGCCAATAAAAATTTCTCCTTTGTATTATAACTAGTTCATGCTTTAACTTTATAATATGCAGCTTTCCATGAAATCAACATTGATAGATTATGTTCCCTGATAAACATCAGCCAGAGACCAATTGCAAGTGATTGCTGTTGAATGTTGACTAAACAAACTACTGCAAACTGAATGGGCATAAAGACTAGCTTATATGTGGTACATTCCAGAAAGAAGAATAAATGCATATAGAGGACAAAATAAATTATTTCCCATTTTAGGTATACTCCAAAAGTTGTCTGGGTGTCTACTGATGTCACTGATACTTTCCTATCTACCATCACCAGTACTACATAGGCAATGTAATTTCTGACTGGTAGAAGAAAGGACTAAACAAGCATCATGCCACAATATTTTTCTTCATCCCCTACCTCTGACAGGCTCACCCCATGCTCCTGTCCCTCACCCTTCTGCCCCGATGCAAACATTGCAGCCAACCTGGACAGGTTCCACATTTAAGCAGAAGACCCCAGAGTGGCCTGCAGTGTGGATGGTCTGTGGGGCTACAGCAGTGTGACCAGCATCCATGCTGCTGTGCCACAGGGACAGGCCTGGCATTGACAGGGCCTGCAGCAGGCTATGCCACAGGTGAGGAGACCAGGCCAGAGCTCAGACAGGGTGTGAGGCATCAGGGGCAGAGCACAGGGTGACTGAGGCTGAAAAAATAGTGAAAAGAGAAAGGGAACTACTGAAGTTCCCAGAAAGCTGGATAGACCACTATCCTGGGTTCAGTTGGGATAAAGTTAGTTTTCACAGGAAGCTGGGAGGGGCACAGCCAGGACAGCTGACCTGAACTAACCAAGGAGCTATTCCATACCATGTGACATCATGCTCAGTATATAAGTGGGAGGAGGGCTGAGGGGAGTCCCTTTCTCTCGGTGTAGGAAGTGGTGGAGCGGCGGGTTCTGGGTGGTGAGCAGCTGCACTGTGCATCACTCATTATGTATATTCTTTTATTAGTACCATTGTTGTTGTTGTAACTTCTCTCCTTGTGTTGTCCCAGTAAACTGTCCTTATCTCAACCCACGAGGTTCGTTATTTTTTTTATTCCTCCTTTCTGGTTCTCCCCACCCCACTGAAGGAGGGCAGGGAGGAGTGAGCGAGCGGCTGCGCAGTGCTTTGTTGCTGGCTGGGTTTAAACCACAACAACCACCAAAAGGGGTTTTGAAAACAGCTTGTAGTTGGCATTCACTGGCGTAGCTCCCTGCACACTTGTCATGGCAGGGACCCTGTCCTCAGGAGCCAGCCAGGGTGTTGGCCGTTGCCCCACAGGAGATGGTGACATGAGGTATTGATGAAGGCTTCCCATCTCTTCTACTGTGCTCAACCACCAGCTGCCTGCCTCCCACTGCTCTCCTCCCATGCCCTGCTTTTGTGGTAGAGGAGCTGGACATAGGTGAGCACCTACAGGGGGAAATAAAACCAATCTCTCTCCTGGTGCACGGCCAAACGAATAAGTGTATTAGCAGAACAGTTTGTTCACCTCCTGCCACCCTTTCTGAAATGTGGCTGGTACCAAAAACTGCGATGCATTAATGGACATCTCTGATGAACCCTTGGAATAGCAGGGTGTATGTTAGTACACTTGGAAATCCTGCCATGGGTGATGCTTCTTCTCATTGCAGTTGGGTTGTGTTTAGCATTACCAACGTCACAGGGAAAACAGGTGCTGCTCATACGAAGGGTGCCACAGTAACCTGTAGGGTTCAAGAGGGCACTAAAAGCACCAGAGATGCTCAGCTATGGTGGATCCTGAACTAACATTTCTAAAATGGATGGAGTAGCGTCCCTTCCTAACTCCAGATGTCTTCTGCTGCCCAAATATTGTTTACATGTTTCATTAAGAACCCTTAGCTTTTGAAGGCAGTGGTTTCTTATAGGACTTGAAGGCTGACTGGAGGATTAGAAAGGATATCCAAAAAGGACACATGAAGGTCAGCTAGGGATTGACAGTTCTGGCAGCATGGCCAAAGATGCTCAGTACTTGCTTTAAATAAACAGCAAGTTTGAGGTAGCTCCTACAGCTTGTCGCATATGCCAAAAATACCAACCAAGTCAATCTCACACTCTTTTTCTGTGGCTTGGAAAACCCAAATTTATTTAGCAGTAACAGGAGTCCCTATACAGCTTCACTTCTAATTTACCAGAGCCATTATACACGTTAAATGTATTCCTAAACCATCTAATTTACTTACCTGTCTGTAAAGTGTCATCAGTAGTTAGACGCCTTACACAATCAATGTTGTACTTCATCTTATGTTACATTTGCAATCAACATGTAAATGTTGAATGTCTAGTTCAGCTTAATGCAAAATATTATGTTTTGTGCTAATAATATCTTCATAGGAAAATAAACAGGAGCAGTATGTTGAGAATGACAATAAACGAGAGTTAGCATGTGGACAGAGGAAGGAGAGCAGAAAGGGTGAGGAGAGGAGGGGGGAGAGAAGGCAGGAGACTTGGTGGACCTGAGTAGGACAGGAAGAGCCACTAGTCCCAAGGCTTGAAGTGGGCCCCGTGGGCTGAGTAAAGGATCAGTTCGTTTTGCTTGTAGAGGATCTTGGCATAGTGCAGCAGCCTCCTCTACCTGCTATGAGGGTAATGAATGCATCACCCCCTTCTCACCGCCTCGTTTCTTGTGGATGGCTGGAAGCCTAACATTTCCAAAAGCATGGTACATCTGGCCACAGTGCTGGCCTTAGCTGTCAAATTGTGGTAACGAGCATAGACTCCTTCCATCTGGTGTCAAGGCTTTGCCTTATTCAGGGAAAGGAACTAAATTTGTTAGGCAACTGCCCAGGCTGGAGGCTTTCCTGCTCTGGATCTTGTTGTGTAGGCAGGAATATAGCGGTGGACCTGCGTGATAAGACAATAGCGTTGCATCTGACAGAGAGGACCAGCTTGCTTGGCTGGCATATTCATCGGGAAGTGAATGATCAACAGCAACAGTCACTGCCACATCATTCTTCTGTAAGGAGGTAGCTATACCTTTGCTATGGCTCTGGACACTGGTAAACCCACTGTTTACTAGGCCCATTCTTGGATGGCTCTGCAATAGACTCCCTGGACAGAGAGACAGAGAGTAAAGACTTCTAGAAAGGTAGGGGAGGGCTTGACTCAAAATAAAAAAAGATTAAATATACTGTGATGGCTAAACCAAAGGCCCACCAATTCTAGGACACCCTTCAGTCCTCTAAGGAGCTTGTGAAATAAATGGCAATGCAGTGTGAAAAACAAATGAGGGGCTTGAGGAAAATCACCCTGTGGTTTCTGCCTCTTATTCACCCAGTGAGTCTTCCCTGTGATGAAAGGGGTCTGAACCCAGAGGCTGTGGCAAGTATCACTCCTTTATCCAGCCTGGTTCTGCTGTGTTCCCACACAGTGTGTGGTAGGAAAAGCCTCCAGACATGGTCACAATGTCCCTTATAATCTCCTTCAGAGAATCCGGTCTCTGCCAGTTCCCTATGTTCTGGACAACACAGGATATTTCAGAGCAAAGACACTGGTTTGCGAGAGCAGGAGACCTTTAGGAGACTGGCCTAAGCAGGGATCTCCTTCAAGTGACTATTCTACTTGTAGAGACAATTCAGAGACCAAGTGTGCTCCCAGGAATCCCCCTTGGTACTTTCCTCCTGTGACATGTTCTTCTAAGACAGCATTGCTCACTGTCAAAACATATTGCCATGATGATTGTCTGATTTACTTTATGATTTTTGGATTATGAGCCATGGCAATTTCCTCTCACAATTGAACAGTACAAGAGAGTTCTCCACTGAGCACCTTTTCCCTGCTTTGGTGGTACAGGTACACTACTACATGTGAGATATGTAGTGTGTATATTCGATAGTCCTCACACAGTTGTCCCAGTAAGCTGACCATCCAGCTGTGCTTCTGTCCAACTTTACTGTCCAACATTACAGGACATTACTATCATGTAATAACTTGAAGAAGGGATTGTTTTTCTTAGGCCTTTGCATGAGATTCATTGAACTTTGGCTGGAATTGCTTAGGAGTATATGTGACTTTGGCCAGGACTTGGCTTGTGTTGAGAAATGGTCATGGAGCAGGAGGGCATGCATATAGGGAAAGAGGGGTAAGGGCATGTTCTTAGCTAGGAGGAGAGGTATTTTTTTCTGTCTTAGAAAGTTTCTGTTGCAATGTGGAAACCTGCCAGTGTTGGGTCTGGTCATCTTCCAGCTTACTTCTCCCTTATCCTATTCTTCAGTACCCCAACTGGGCTGTCTTTGCCCTGTCTTTACCATCAGATTTTGGGTCAGTGAGGTTCCTGAAGATAATCAGTGCAGTTCTTCAACCATGAGGTGCAGAACATTGTCAATCATAGAATCATAGAATACCTCAGGTTGGACGGGACCCATTAGGATCATTGAGTCAAAATCCCTGCTCCTCGCAGGACTAGCTAAAACTAAACCATATGACTAAGAGTGTCCTCCAGACACTCCTTGAACTCTGACAGGCTTGGTGCCTTGACCACATCCCTGGGGAGCCTGTTCCAGTGACCGACCACCCTCTCAGTGAAGAATATTTTCCTATCTCCAATCTGAATTTCCACTGATGCAGCTTCATTCCATTTCCTCATGTCATTGTATCTGGGGACTGTCAGTATATTTGGGGATCTTATTGAGGGGTATCTCTTGTAGTCTTCTTGACCATAGGGTCCTTCCCAAGATTTAGACCTGTAAAGATTAGTGTGGGTGTGTGACTGATATCTCTCCTTTACTGCCAGATGAGGAAAGCAGTATTCTGTACCTAACAGTCCATCTTCTCCCAGGGCTGCTCCATGCAACACCGGCTAGCTGGGCTTTATCTGTTCTATCTTCCTCTCATTTCCACAGGGCATCTTTCTTCAGGGACTTCTTCCAATACAGGACTTCCTTCTCTTAGTCCTGCTCTTCCAGGAGAGGCAGATACTCCTTCATCCGTCTTGATGTCCAAGCACAGACAAATTGTCTGTGCATATCAGAATGTGGAAAATATAGAAAACCCTGAAGAGTATGTTTGCTTTTCAAAGAGACTCTTTTGCAGGTCTCAGTACAGCAAGCAGGCATGGAGGGAATAGTGAAATGAAGCAGTGAGATGAGATAAACTCTTTGATAGGTGTCTACTCTGCATCAGAATATGGCAGGTGAATCTCACCCAGAACATATATTTCATTATGAAACAATGTTTGATTTCTATAGAAGGGAGTTTTTAAATATAAGCACATAAAAAGAATTAAGAGATCTCCATCCACTGTTGATAGTTGCTGCACCTCGTACATTCTAAAGTTTTATGTCTTTCAATTTTTATATTAAAAATTTTCCTTATTGTCTAAAAAGGTGATTTAGGTAGACTCTGTGTATCCTTTCTTTTAAACTGAATCAACCCATTATAAACTTACGAGATTACTATCTTGCACTTAAATATTTGCTTCTAATACTGCTACTTAGCAAAATCAATGGTAGATTGTGAACTCCTCATGTTTCACAAACAGCTTGCTGGAGAAATACAAAACCCCATGTATTGGGTTTGTGTGGCAAGGTTTTGGTAGCGGGGGGGAGGGGGGGAGGTTACAGGGGTGGCTTCTGTGAGAAGCTGCTAGAAGTTTCCCCTATGTCCAACAGAACCAATGCCAGCTGGCTCCAAGATGGACCTGTGGCTGGCCAAAGCCAAGCCAATCAGTGATAGTGGTAGTGCCTCTGTGATAACATATTTAAGAAGGGAAAAAAGTTGCAGCAGGCACAGAAATGATAGCCAGAGAGAGAAGTGAGAACATGTAAGAGAAACAACCCTGCAGATACCAAGGTCAGTGAAGAAGGAGGGGGAGGAGGTGCTCCAGGTGCTGGAGCAGAGATTCCCCTGCAGCCCGTGGTGAAGACCATGGTGAGGCAGGCTGTCCCCCTGCAGCCCAGGGAGGTCCA
>JAOBAS010006762.1:0-12931 GCA_025311575.1 Elanoides forficatus | reverse complement strand
GGGGGTCTGAAGTTTACAATTATCTTTCATTCAAATATTCCTTCAGTTACTTTATATGGAAATAGTTTGATGTAATTTTTAGTACGGAAAAGTAGTATTTTTATTTATCCTTAAAACTGGACATTTTTATATTTGTGCTATGCCAAATGCATTTACTAAAGCTTTAAACAGAGAGATGACCTATCACACAGCTCTAATATATAACTCCTGAAAAGAGAAATGCCAATTACTTTAACCTAGTTAAAATTAGAATTTTGGGGGAAAATTAAAAATGTTTGTTAGTAGAGCATTGGTGGGGTTATTCTTAAACAATTTTACAGATATTTATTTTATCAGGTGATTTTTCAGATTATTGCAAGTAAATCTTAACAAAAAAATTTCTGTAAAAAAAACAAACACAAAACACCACAACATTGCCAATTTTTCATGCAAAAATCCGTGCTTTAATTTTGTTGGTAATCTGATTTCCTATAAACTTTATTCATATTTCCAAGCATTTGCAGGTTTAAGGTTATAAAAAGGGTAGTTAATAACTTTCTTACATGTAGGAAAAATGAAAGGATAAAATAATCAAGAACGGAAAAACATCTGTTTAAAAAGCTGAACTCAGATCCTGGAGCAGGGTTTTGTTTGTGGCTTTTCTGCTCTTTCTAGTGGCTTTTTGTTGTTGTTTTGCTTTATTATTAATTTTCTATTGCATTGCCTTCTTTTTTATCTTCTGGTTTCCTATTTAGAAGCAAAATGTGTAACCATTATTCATATGAACAGCCTTATTGAGAGAAAGAGAGGGATTAGTGATGCATATAATTACTCATGTACATTTGTAGTATCATAGTATTCAATTAGAAAAATTACAGGAGTGAGCTATACTCTTACAAGTTTTATAAAACAGCCAGTATCTTTTTGTACAAGCAACATAGTAAATTAATTAAATCAATATTACATAATTTCTCAAACAGTATGTATCACGTTAAAGAGCAACAACTCTGGATTTAAAACTTATTTACAGTGTCTTTTAATATCATTATTTATTTGCCTTTCAGAATTCATTTTTTGTGCTTTTTTTGGTCTACAATTTGAGACTCTTTGGAATATGGAAGAAAAAGGAATGGTATCTTTGACTTACAGAAAGCACAAAAAATTCTTCTGTTTTACAAAAAAATAAGAAATAGATGTGCTGTTTCATTGTCTTGCTTTATAACCTAGGATGGACTAGTTTTTAAAAAGTTCTTAAGTCATGGAATCATAGAACCATAGAATCATTTAGGTTGGAAAAGACCTTTAAGATCATCGAGTCCAACTGTCAACCTAGCACTGCCCAGTCCACCACTAAACCACGTCCCCAAGTGCCATGTCGAAGAAGGCTATTTACGACTAATTTGAACGTTAAAATCGGTGCCTGAATAGATCTAGTTGGGATGTCACTACAGTGTACCTTAGTTTAAAGTTTTATATCTACCAACCTCATTGCTCCCTTTCTGAGTAACAACAAATTAAGGCTTATATTGTGATCTCTCGCTACCTCTGCTCCTCAGCAGCATGTCACAAGCCATGTGCCTCATTTCTTCCAGGCACTCTCAGCAAGGAATGATGCATGTCTAAGTAGTGAAGCCCATTATCTGAATTGTTCTGTCTCTCCTGGCACTGGGAAAAACAGTTTTTGCTGTCCAAAATCTTCACCCAGGAGGTGTGGATTTCTTGATAACGTCATATTCTTCCTTGCCTTTGAGGTCTCCTGGGAGCACTTTTTATGAATTTGATGCAACCACATGCTGATAGGATCTGAGTATTCATGAGGGTGGCAAGCTATAACTGGCTGTCTAGCTGTTTGTTTAAAATATTTATGGAGCTTGCAAAAGAGAAACTAAACTTATCTAATAATGCTGCAGGAACCATGTTAACTGCTTTCAGCCACCCTGCTGTCTCAGCCATGTGTGCCACGGGGTCTTGGTCCAGCAGACTATAGTGCTATGTCATCCATCATCATGCTTCACTCAAATTAGCAAACCTGTTTCTCAGCTTCGGGAATTAGCTTAAACTTACTGGAGCTGTACTACTTTCAGTCCCCACGCCAGTTCAATCCTACTCGATGCAAGTTGTTATCTCTGCACAACGCTGACATCCTCTAAAAACTTAGGAGCAAAAATCCATTGAAAATCACTGGGACATTCATAAAAAATCATGTAGACTTCTTAAAAATCCAACTTTACTTTCTGTTTTCCTGTTGTTCACTATGACTGTAAAGAGCTTCTGGTCTATCCATGTTTGCCTTCAGTGTGTAGACAAGAATACTGTGGCCACCTTTTGTGTAGAAAAATTACAGCAGCATCAGTAAAATTCAACATGGAGTGCAAAAAAATGGTTATGAGCATTCTAGGCAACACGACAAACAATATTGATCACTGATATGCATCAGATAACTGAAATGGAAAATATTTGCTGTCCATTTCCTTGCTGAGACAAAAGTTGTTACTCAGATGCAGAGTACTACTGCACTCTCCTTTTACAGGCAGTAAACCTGAACTAGGGATTAATTGGGCTTTAATTTTTTTATTTGGTGGTAATTTGATAAATTTGGTAATTTATTTTTCTCTAACTGCCTTTTTTTCAGAAAATAATTTAGAATCATTCTCAGAGACTGCAGTTTTGTAATTTAATGCAAGTATCGATACATTATTTCACAGTGAATTCTAATTCTGCTTTCAGTTTATAAACATGGTAATTCATTTATCTGACAAGGTTTTCTGGATGAAAATCTCCCCCTAGAAAAGATCTTTGTGTTACAAAATGTCTATGTGTTTTATTTAAATGCTACAGTCAAAATTTGCAGTTTAAAAATCTTTTTAACACATTATTACTTGAGATCCACAACAGTTTTTTATTTAAAAGAAACTTAGTCAACATTTACCTGACATTTGTAATGAAATAAAATTTACCCACAGTGAAAGGTGCTTGGATGAGAAAATAACAACAAATAAACCAAAAATGCAAGTCTTTTTATAATTTGCCCATGCAGTTTATCACTGAAGAAAAAGTCAGTATGTGTATGCATCAAGCCTCATTGAAAAATGATATTCATACGACTTTGGATAAACCAGAAATATGTTTAATACATAGCTGATAGTATTTAAAATTATGAAGGCTACTAGTTTGTACTGAAGTCGTGAAACTCACTGTTTGTTGCAACTGCCACTTTCTGAGCACACACTAAGACTGTGGAATAGTGTCAGAGAGTAACAGAGTCTGCTTTTTATTTAAAAGCATTACCTTTCCTCTCCTTTTTCCTTCAGATTCTGTCTGCAGCAAATTTTCGTAAAGACAATACATGCCAAAATCCAAAATTCATATTGAATTATGGTCTCTTTAAGCTGCCTCTAGGCCAAAACCACTCGTTACTGTGAGAGGAAAAACTATTCTCTCAAACTTTACAGTTAAGGCTCAGGATGGTTTATTACTATTTTCTTTTCCAGTAGCATCTTTGAGCTCTGAAACAAGATCCTACCTTTCCTCAAGGTACAATGGCCAATAAGATAGGATCATTTGATTTTGTTTGTAGTGACTTAAGAATGACAGAACGGTCATTTGTAGAGTACTGCAGCTGCAAGTGAATTGATGTTAAAATTAGTTTAGGGTTGAGATACCCTGTTGTTTTTCTGGAAGATAGGTGACATTCTTTCTCTTGTGAGAAACTTTGCTATAGTCCTTGTTTTAGAGGACAAAACATAATGAAATACTTCTAGAGTTAGGCAAGACTACATGTTCTGAAGGACTTTTAAAAAAGTGTTGTAAACAGCATAAGATCTTCATTTTGGAAAGCAGATCTACAAAAGACTCAAATATTAAAATAATTATACTTCTTATAAAGCTGATATTTCTGATATTTTGCTTAAACATTGTTCAGAAAATCAAGCAATATCTGGTGCAACCAGAGCTTTAACCACGAAAGAATGCCTCAACTTTGATAACCAAATTCAAATTGTAGAGCCTCACAACCACAGCTTAGTTGCCACCTATTCCTGAAAGCTCCTGAGATTAACAGTTCTCTTTTCCTATTTCCAGTGTTAAACTTCCCTCGTGCCAAAACTTTGTATCTTGATGCGCTACGTGGACTTCAGTCTTTACAACATTAGACCATCCGTGGTCTAGTTTATATTTGAACTTTGGCAATATACACAGGGTAGATATCATGTCCCCTTTAAATAATATCTCACTAGCTGTAACTAAGTCAGGATATGATTAATTCAACTAAATTAAACATAGTTCAGACCAAAGTTTAATTTTCTCTAGTGTCTGAAGAGATCTGAGCCCTTATCTATCACCCGAGTATGACAGCATCCTCTCTCTCAAACACACTGTGGACTGTACTTGAACATAATTTCTAGAAACTCCACGTCTTTGGAAATGCTGTAGTGAGGGGAAACGGAATGTAGGAAAGTGCTTTGGGGTGTCAGCAGGCTGTATGTGGGGAACCCGCCCTGTGCTGTGGGCCTCTCAGCATTTCTGAGTAGAATGTCGTGAAGTAATTACTTAAAAGTATTAATTCTAATTAGTTAATGAAAAGTAGTTAAACCACACCTCCAGGTGTAATATTTACTAGCGGACAGTTTGTTTGGGTCCCTCAGCAGTTCCTTTTTTTTCAATCCCATGATCATTTGCAGGCAGGGATCCCCTAGCAGACATTTTACTAGAAATGTATTTAACACAGAGAAGTAAATTTTGTCTCTGAGGCCAAAGGCTGAAATGTTGTGATGCTCCGAGTATTGATACCAATCTCTTATGTTTTTATTATTTGAAAGGATATCACGAATTCTGCAAAAAGATGACATTCTGGAGCACTGAATTTTGCATAAAAATGTCAATTAACTATGAAAAGGATAGAATTTGAATTTCTATCAGAAGTAGCAGAGTCTTCCATATGCAATGCTTTTAAAGTTTGCATTCCTTACTATTTAGATTGGGAAATGTTCTTTTCTTTAGATTTTAGTTGGTATCACCAACAAGCATGGTCAAACTCCTGGATATTTAAAGTGACAGTTTGGTCTCCAGGTTGATCTTGGAGTTAGACTTTCTGTAATACGGCATAAAGCGTTTAATTCAATGGGAAGCAATGGAGATTTTAAATTTCAGGTAAACAGTCTTTTCAGGGAGTTTTGAATAACATCCAGAATAACCACAAATGAATTTCTCTACATTTAAATAATTCAGCATAGAGTTGAAAGTGGAGCTAACGGAGGCAAACTTCTGTTACTTACTGACATTTAAAGAACACTGACTTCTCTCCCTAAAATGAGTCATTGACAGTGGACTCAGTGAAATACAGAAAAAAAAAGCACAAGGTGCTTTATTTGTTTTGGATTTTTTTTTAGATCTGTTATACATATTAATTATAAATTAGGGACACAGATCTGAACTGAAGGGTATGAATGTTTAAAAAGTTGCAAATAATTGAAAAAGCAGCAAGTCCTCTAGGACTTCATCTTTCTTTAAAAGGCCTGTTTTTCATTTGATTTTTGGAAAGCTGGATTCTTGGACTCACAGGAATGTTCTTTAAAATGCGGGCTTGTGACTCTTCTTTTCAGAGTTGACTGACAAGACCTAACCTTATCTACGTGGGTTGTTATTATCAGAAATATTTTAATTACAGGCTTATACGTGATTTGGGGAATTTATCTGAAATAATGTTGAAAAATAAAATTTCAACTCTCAAGCATTTGCTGGCTTTATTACTAATAAATTAATTTCCTAGTAGAGTTCAAAAAGATGGTTGCATTTAATGCTTTTAGGTTAAAATTTCCTTCCCAAAGTAATTTACAAATTCTCTTTCTCTCCTTACTTGTTCATCTAACCACAAGCAGACACACACTTGAACATATACAGGTGTTCGTATGAGGAATCAAGCTGCCTAATAAAGAAATCTAGAAATTACTTAAATGGAAAAAGTATCTGCTTGCCGTTTCAGTCTACTTCAAAGGTCCTGACCCTACAACAATCTTTACACATGTATCAGCAATTTCTGCACAACACTGAATTCAAGTTAATCAGGTTGTATATAAACAAGTTTGCCTATCTAAGCATAGTCACACAATGTTAATTTAACATAACACAGAGAACAAAACACTACATGCAACTATAATTACCAGGATAATTTATCCATCTTAAAACAGAAATATTAATTAAACTTAAATTAGGTGTATAATATTAAATCACATTTCTTGACAACAAATTTCAAGACAACAAATCATTCTGAAAAAATTAATGGGACGGACATAAAAATCATAACTAGATATACATTTGTAACAGAATTTAATAATTTTTAAAATTTTACTTATTTATTTGCTATTTTTCACCAGCCTAAATAGCATCTTCAAAGTCAGAGAGGCGGAAATTCTTTGAAAGATGAGAGATCTGGCTTTGCAGTATCTTCTAAAAAAGACGCGTGCTTTGAAGCATTTTCTCTATAATATTAATCACTGCTGTGCTTGTAGTATGATGAAAGTAAGCCTCTGTCATCATATTGTTTTTTATCTTACAGGGTGTAAGGGGAAGCTTTGGCACAAAGGGAGTGTAAAAAGGTACAGTAGAAATCAGCTTTTGTTCTAAACAATTTTGAAGAAAACTAGCACTGCATCCGGCAGTTTTAGAGGGAAAAAACCCCTGCAGTGGGTTAAGGAAATGCCTGCCCAAACCAGAAGAAATAGCTGGAAAGCATTGTTTCAGCTCGGAGGGGGGTGAAGAGCGGGGGGAGGTTGCTGGATATGGGAAAACAGACGTGGTTAGTCAGTGATTTTTATGAGCTGCTTTTTTAAACTTCCCCACTCTTATGTCATGAAATGGAATATTCTCTTCCCTCAGGGCTGAAAGCATTTTAGATTTGTTGATGTTCTGCCTTTAACTTTGCAGCCAAAACCAACATTGTTTTAATGGTAATGTATTTCTATTTAAAAGACATTTGCAGTAAAAAGTTGATTCTGGACTGCTTATGGGCAATCCAGTCATTTTGTAATTGTTTCTATAGGCAATATAGCCGTAGGCAAGTTGTCAGTATTTATGTTAAAGATACAAATCCTCGTTCTAAGGAATTTTTCCATCAGGATAAACAATAGCCTGGAGAAAAAAGCAAGAGAAGGAAACCATATTTCTAAAAAATCAAATAAAAATGGAAAGGTGAAATCCAGTACAAACAGCTGTAAGGCATCTGCAGTTGGCGCTTACTATGAAGCTAACGGATATGGTGCACACTCATACACCCACACACACTTAAACACACTTGCATACGTATTAAAGTTCGTCTTGCCTTACAGTAGGAGAGCTTTAAAACGAGAAATATATGAAAATACTAATGGAATAGAACTTGATTAAGCTGTTTAAAATCCAGTTCTTGAAATCTGTTCAATTATCTTCTTCAAAACACCCCTGAGATTTGCCTCAAACCTGTCTGGTAGAATGCTGGAAAGAAGCATGTATTGTTTTTTTCCGGATTTGTTACAGTTCAGTCACATGGCTATTTATTTCTAGTTTAAGGCACAGTCCTATGTCAAATCAAGATATTAAGCAATGTTTCTAGTTAAAAAGGAAGCAAAGCCTAACCTATCGACCCATTATGTCAATGACAATCTTTGCAGTCACTTTAGCGAGCAGTGGAATTAGACGTATTCCCTGACACTTTGGAGGAATAAAATTTCATTCTGATTGCTTGATATAGAAATAGCTGTTCAACTTCCACACAACCATCACAGGTTTCGCTGAGTGCAAAATTTAGATAACAGTCGTAATAACACCAAGTGACTTTGTAATTATCATTTTTACATATCATAGGTTAATAATTGTTCATTAACACCGAAACCCCTCAGATGAACAATTATTTTGAGATTCTTGCATTACGGTTGTACTTCATAGTCTCCTTTTTTTCCATCTCTGCTTCTGCTACTTGCAAAATTTCAAACAGTATATTCGTATTTAAAATGGTAGTTTCTAAAATGTTTATACTGTTCTTTCTTTTATTTTCAGTATTAAAAAAATGAATAAAATATAGGTGCATGATTTCATAATGGAATTCATCCTGGAATTAATGAACAAATGTTAGCCTGCATGTTCCAAGTGTGAAAAAAAACAATCTTGAACTGAAAATTCATAAAGAACCAAGATTCTGCTTCTTTTCCTATACAAGAAAAAAGGAGTCTAGCATAGCTTGTCCAAAATCCAAAGAAACATCTGTAGCACAGGAGAATCAAATTAAATGATTAGTGGTATTAGCAGAACATATACTATCCTGACTGAAATTCCAGTAAGGAAGGAACAGCTTCAACACAGTTGAGAAAGATAGCGGAATAAAATGTTATGATTCATCACCTAATCCAAAATACAAGTAAAGCTGTAGAAATACGTTATATATTAATTCATTGGCTGCAGATCATAGGATTGGGATCATCTCCTTTATGCAAAATCAGTTTACCACTTTTTTTTTTTTTTTTTTTTGTAGTTTTATTACCCTCCAGGAGTGAGGAAATAAGGAATAAGATCTATCTTATGAAACTCTTCTCTGGAGACCACAATGTTTTCAGTTGTCTTCTTTGAATTATTTAGTTAGAGAACTAGCATTGAAAAAAAGAGCAGTATTTGAAGAAATGAGCACAGTACTCCTCTATGTTTTAAGACCAAACCTTCACTTCAACTATAGGCCCAGCTGAAGCTTCATAATGGTACAATGTATAGACATGAAATCTAATTCTTCAGCTGAGCAGAAAAGCATCAGAAAGGGACGTCCTTGACCTAGCAAAGACTTTTAAAAGTGCCAGCTTAAATA
Source organism: Elanoides forficatus (assembly GCA_025311575.1). Lineage (NCBI taxonomy): Eukaryota > Metazoa > Chordata > Aves > Accipitriformes > Accipitridae > Elanoides > Elanoides forficatus. The sequence continues at coordinate 4,128 of JAOBAS010006762.1, read as the reverse complement.
GCCAAACTCGCCAATCCTTAAGTAGCCAACTGAAAGAGGTGGGTGTATCGAGCTTAGGAGGCCAATTCAGAATGAAGTACACATGATAGGTGATATTTCTCTTACTCACACTAATTATCCAGCATTACAGATCTGCCCTGAGCTATCACTCTTGGTTTCCTCTGTACTGAGTGAAATGAGACAGGTCCCTCCAAACAAGTTGCCACACTAATCTTTGGATTAATTTAATTTTTCATGAAGGTCCCTTTCTCCATTAACCTTAGAAGAAACTCAGTGTCTAATTTGAACTATCATCTAAGTTTTTGATATTCAGAAAACAAGCTGAAATCCTTCCTCCTGTCTGGTTCGTATCCAATGACTATGTATTTTAAAATGTCTAGGCAGATCTGGAGAGTACAAGTACCAGAGTCTCCTCCTACGTGAGTAACCCAGATTTTAGAACAAACTTGTGCTCTCTTTATCTTACATTTTATTTGCAAACATGACCTAATTCCCAGGAAACAACAATGCAAAAGGATAAATCCCTTCACCTAGCATGTGTTTGTATATATATATATATGCACATATATTTAATTAAACTGATTATAGAAGAGACAATTCATCATTGCCAGACAATCTGAAACACCAGGCCCAGACAAAGTTATCGAGGAAAATCTGTGCTCCAAATTTGTGTTAACTAGGTGGAGAAACATATTAATTTCCAAAGTTATGCTGAACTGAAAATCAGGTTTCCTGACCAAAAATCCCAACTTAAATTAGGCATTTCAATGGTTCTTGGGTAACTGTGACAAGGAACTGTTATTGGCACATGTTTAAGTGCTAATATTTCCCTCAAATACAGTTGTATTAAAAATATAATATTTTATAGTTGACAGCTCTCAGCAACAGTAACTGTTGAGTATCATCGGCTTAAGAAATGAAAATAGATTTTTCTGGTTCAGAACATACTAGCAAGCAAATGACCAATGTATCTCTGTGTTAAAATAAAACAAACAGTTAACAGCTCACAATGGGAACACAAATATAAAAGCATTTACTTGTATCCAGCTCTGTATTTCCCCCTTCAGGACTCTGACTTTGATTTACTGGCATACAAGCCAAATGTTAGCATTCACTTCTACGAAGTGAACTGCCTTTCCTGATTTCTCATGCTGATGTCTTTCTGCATGATTCTGCATGCGTTGTGCAACACAGAAGGTGGTGTGTTTGTTGCATATGACAGGAACAATTGCTCTTGTGTTTTTTTATAAAGATATTGGTTCCACGTGCATTAGCAAAAAAACAAACTGGCAAAATGAGGTGTGCCATAGTGTCCTTCTGTTTGGGTCTAGTTTGGAATTCTTCAAAAGAAAGTAAGAAATGTGGAAGTCCGAATCACTAGAAACCCAAACTTCTGAGACAGAATGATCTTATTCTTCTAGCATAAAAAAAAATGAGGATAACCTCTGACAAAATGGAAGATCTGCCTGGTTTAAACTTATATAAGAATGATGAATAGACTTGGACATTCATAAACACCTGACCCCAAAACTGAAACAATGTCGGTGACAATTGTGTCCTAGGAGTGAAACTACATACAGAGACCCTTCCAAATGGTCCATGGAGCATTTCCAATTCCATCTTAGCAGGCTTCCCACAACTGATACATTTTCCTAAAGGCTGGCTGAACGCATACCCAGAGCTGAGAAGTACCGGCCACAGCTTCAAGACGTGCTGGAGATCCTGGCTGAGCTCTCCCACAACAACGGTCATGACCGACATTTTCTCTCACTCTGGAAAAGTGGGAGGGCCGGTCCTCAACCTTATACGGCAACCCAGAATTTTACCACCTACTATATAAAGATACCTCAGCATAACACTTTCCGTGTTTAGGAGCCACCAGTTTCTACACACACAATACTCGTCTGGTTGTTCTCTGCCTCCAGAACCCCGCGCCCTAGGCCTTGCCTGCGAGCTCAGCCAGCGTCCGGGCCCTCAGAACAGCCACTTGAGTTTCAGTGTGAAAACAGCAGTCTATAGCTTCCTGACAACTTTTCTCACAGAATAATACAAAAATTTGGAAGGGAGTTCTGAAGTTCACCTAGTACAACTTTCTGCTCAAAGCCAGCTGACTTCAATGTTAGATCAGGTTGCTCAGGGGCTTTTTCAGGCAAGTTTTGAAAATTTCCAAGCATGGGGATTCCATAACCTCTTGGGTGACTTTTAGCACCATCATTTAAACACAACACAACTTTAAAAGTTTAACGTTGGCCAACAGAGGAAAACATTTTTGGAAGCTGTTCAACAATAGAGTGAGCTCCTTCAGGAAGGGTAAGGACTAAGATAGTTTTTGAAACTGCAATTTAAGGAAGACATGTTTTATTCTCTGGTCTCTTATATGAACCCACAGCAAAAAGAATATAGTGAAAACAAACAAACAAAAAAAATGAGGGGGGCTGAAAAAAAGCAGAATATAAAGTATATAACTTTCTTTTAAGGAGAATTGTAAATAAAATATATTAAGAAAATTTATGAACTTTTTTTTTTGAAAACACATCTAGAACTCCAGTGAATATAAAAATTGAAATTAATAAGATAGTATAGACTGGATTGAAGTAGTAGGAATAATAGAATTTTAGAAGCCATAGAGTAGAGAAGGGATCGAAATTTATCAGAATACATTAGTATAGCATTCTTGAATATCTGGTCAGCAATAATACATCTATATAAAAAAGCGTAGAACTGAATTAGAAGCTGCCACAATGGGACAAACCCGTGTTTTCTCCAGTTAAGACAATAGCCCAGGTTCCTGTATATCATGGTTTTCTGACATTGGAGAAGATCTACCAAGGCCCTTTGAAATTTTTCATTTCTTCCCTGCATTGCAACTTGGATTTGAAAAAGTTCTTTTTCTCTATGGATGGCTCTCCTTATTGTTGCAATGGATCCTTTTGCCACTGTAACCAGGAGAGCTGAGATATGATACAATCAAAATAAAATGAAAAAGAGCTTACTACATCACAGACAATTTCTTAGTGGTGATTTCCACTCCACATATGCCAAAGACCCAGATTTTATCCACCTGCTGTGTTGGTCTTTCTAGTTACATTGTTTCATTAGCCAGATGAGAATTAAACAATTACTGATTTGCATGAGTATTCCTTTTGAATTTGTACTGCTTCAGCCCTCAGATATCTTTCAAGTCCCAAGTAAATTATACAGATATCTGGCTGACAGCTTACAGAATTCTTTTGGGTTACACAGAGCAAAGCAGGAAAGGGAGATGAGGATTCAATTAATGGAGATTCATTAGGATGGCATCAGACATAATATCAGCACCTTCTAATATCTCCCCAAGGATTTTCAAATATTGGCATACAGTGATGTCAGACTTTAGCTTCAGAAGCGTGTTCCACACCTTACCCTATTTATTCAAACAAAATTAGAGGGGATTAGAAAAGAGAGATGGAAGAGATTTATAGACTGGACCATCAGATTGTTCATTCCCTACTGCATAGTCTCTAATACTATGCAAAATCTATCTTTAAAAGTCTCCACAGACATCTATAGCTCCCTATTGGCATCCTATCTCCCTGATACTAACTACAAATGTTCTTTTATTATTTTTTAGTTATTCTAGTATGTACCAGGCTAAATAATCACTCTCTATACCTTTCAACAGGCTTCAAATATTTGTAGAATATCATGACCTACTTGGTCATCACCTACCTGTTAAACTTAGCTCTTTTAATCTTTACTCAAAAGTCAATGTTTCTCCTGTTCATTCTCGTTATTTTTTTATAACACAGAACTTTCAGCTAGAAAAAGCTTTTACTATTTTCCTATTACTTACTTCAAACTAATAATATTCATAATTATCATACTAACAAATGTCCAATATCATAGAACCATAGAATGAGTCATGATAAAATAAACAGTAGTTTGCAAAAGTCATTTAAGCTCATTGAGTCCAACCGTAAACATAACACTGCCAAGTCCACCACTAAACCATGTCTTTAAGCACCATGTCTTTTAAACACCTTCAGGGATGATGACTCAACTACTTCCCTGGGATGTCTCCCCTCAGCCTCCTCTTCTCCAGACTGAACAGCCCCAGCTCCCTCAGCCGCTCCTCATCAGACTTGTGCT
>JAOBAS010006761.1:0-40469 GCA_025311575.1 Elanoides forficatus | reverse complement strand
GAAAGTGTTTTAAGATTTGTTTTTATTTCTCATTACCCTACCCTGATTTGACTGGTAATAAATTAAATTAATTTTCCCCAAGTCAAGTCTGTTTTGCCCATGATGGTAATTGACGAGTGACCTCTCCTTGTCTTTGTCTCAATCTATAAGCCTTTCATTATATTTTTTGTCCCCTGTCCAGTTGAGGAAAAGGAGTGATAGGGTGACTTTGGTGGGCACCTCTCATCCAGGCAAGGTCAACCTACCACAGATAACATATTTGAGAATGGGTAAAATATACTGTGTAGCAGCTGTAAGAGAGAGGACTGAGAAAAATGTGAGAGAAACAGCCCCACAGACACCAACATCAGTGGAGAAGGAAGAGGAGGATGTGCTCTAGGTGCTGGACCAGAGGTTCCTCTGTATCCCATGGAGAAGACTGTGGTGAAGCAGGTTGTCCCGCTGCAGCTCATGGAGGACCATGCTGGACCAGATATCCATACTGTAGGCCATCAAAGTCCCCACACCACAGCAGGAAAACATGCCTTAAAGGAAGCTACAGACTGTGGAGAGCCCACACAGGAGCCTGTGGAGAGATGTCGATGTGGGAGCAGGTGTTCTGGCAGGACCTGCAGGCCATAGGGGATTCCTGTTGTAGCAGTCAGGTCCTGAAGGGCTGTACCTTGTGGAAAGGACCCATGCTGGAGCAGTTTTGGAAGGACTGCAGCCATGGAAAGGACTCATACTGGAGCAGTTCATGAAGAACCGTATACCATTGGAAGCACCCCATGCTGGAGCAGGGCAAAAGTGTGGGAGGGAAGGAGAGGCAGAGATGAAGTATTATGGACTGACAATAATTGCTATTTCCCATCCCATTGCACCTCTTGGGGTGGAAGGTGGTAGAAGAGTCAAGAGTGAAGTTAAGCCCAGGAAGAAAGTGGGGTTCGGAGGAAAGTGGTTTTAGTTTTGTCTTTGTTTCTCACTATCCTACTCTATTTTTATTTGGTAATAAATTAATTTTCTCCAAGTCAAGTCTGGTTTGCCTGTTGATGGTAGTTGGTGAGTGATGATCTCCCTGTCTTTATATCAACCCATGAGCTTTTCCATCTTATTTTTTCCCCTGTGATGTTGAGGAGGGGGAGTGAGAGAGTAGCTTGGTAGGCATGTGGAAGTCAGCCAAGGTTAATTCACCATAGACACATCTAATTTTTAGGAAAAAAAAAAAAAGAGTTACCTTGCTCCTTAAGAAAAAGATGTAAATGGAGGATGTTAGCAAAAGTGAAGCACTTAGATTTCCTTGAGGTTCATCTTGTTCTTATTTCACTAGAGATGTAATTTAGTTAATTAATTCAACCTCACATGTATAGTGTTCTTTAAGAAGGTACAGATTTCCCACATTATTTCTTTTTATCCTGAATGGATAACCTATAGTCAGGCCTTTGCTGGGTAATTTCTTTTACCTAATTTTAACCAGGTGCTTTTCCAATGTGGTGTAGTTCTATCCCCACAAACAGTATAGAGACATTAACAGACGGCAATCTTTATCATCTTACTTTCTCCCCCTGTCCTCTTAATGAGGGGGGATAAGAGTGGGGCTGGGTGGGGATCTGGCAGCTCTCCAAGGTTAACCACCACAGCTGCCAGCCTTTCGATCTGAGCGCTGCAAGGGTTTGTAACTTCCCTTTCTCACAGTCCATAGGTGTACAATCATTATATTGCATCTCTCCCTGAGTAGGTCATGGTATCAAGGGAAGACTGCATGTGCTCTACTCCAGGTTTTTTAACAGTGGTAGGATTTTATTATCTGACATACACTCAGATAATCCAAACAAAACTGAGCTTAGTTTTGACACTTCTTGTGAAGAAGTGATTTATTCTGACCATGAAATTTAGAAGCCGAAAAATAATTTTCACATTATGACACTTCAGAAACTCCATCTACTCATTTTACTGTAAAGAAAATTAAGAAGTTGGCAAAAATCTTCTAAACTCCACATCAGACTGACCAGGTAAATTTTCCTACTTCAATAAAAATCTGGTGATCAGCATGACCTTGAACATGTCAGCAGATGCACTGAAGAAACATTTTGTAAAAGTCTTTGTATCTATCTTTTCTTCCACTCTGTAGTTGCAGCTAGCCTCTGATTCTTCAGAGGAAGAGGAGAAAAAATATATCTAACCAATTGCTCACCAGGACAATGTACTCCTTCACTTTGCTGATGACTAGCTAAAGCTCTGAAGCATGAAATTTGATTTTGTTACTAGTTTAATGTATAGATGCAAGTATGAAGAACATTAAAGTGTCAATGCATTAAATTTTGTTTTCTCCAGTAGTCTTGAAAGATGATGATGAAAATGGGGAATCAGAGATTAAAAAATGTCAAGGTCCAAATGAGCCAAAGCAGTCCTATATCCATTAAAACCATGCACAGAGGTTATAAAATTTTCTGGAGTGAAGTATACCTTTGAAATAGTTGTGTTATCAAATGATTGCAACTTGCACTACTCTTACGATATTTAAATATCTCTGAACTAGAACATTTATTTCTAATTCTAATACTGTACTTGTCTAAAAGTTGGCTCTCAATAACTGGATTTATATCACCATTTTGTGTTCAAAGTTAAACAGCTGTCCTCTCCTTTCTATTACAGTTATGTGCATACACATATATATTCATGTAACATTCATCCCTCAGTCTTCTCTCTGATTAATCTAGACAACTTAATCTTCAGAGGTCTTGCGTTTTAAGGCTGGCTTGATTCTATTTTCAGAATGAAAGTTCTATCTTCCATCCCCGGTAAACCATTCCATCATTAAATCTCATGGCTGAGTTAATAATCATCATTCATGTGTGATGCAGTTGAGTACAGAGTCATTTCTTAAAGAAATTGTCCTAATTTTTAATATGGAGACATGTAAAAGTTAATGCATATGGCAGGAAAATCACTGAAAAGACTGGAAACTGCTTGAGCAGCTATTAAAATAAAATACAATTGTACTTTGGTACTAAAGACCCTTATTATTATAATGATAATGGTGATCAAATTGCTTATAATTACTTCTGAGGGTAAGAAAGGGCAAATCCAGCAATTTCTCTAGCAATCTTAACCTGTAGCCCTAGGGCCAGCTTCAGAGTTTATAAGCAACAAAGTCTGCGAAGGATACAGCAGGTAAGATAGCTACAGAGATCACAGAGCTTTTCAAATGGGGGTGGGGGGAGACAAGACAAGAAATATAACTGCATATACAGTTTCTGCATACTGCCAAATCCCTACTTAGATCATACTTTTCTACTGACATGAGAGAGCCTTTTTTAAGATGATGTTCACCACATATAAATAAAATACATGTAAGTTGATTACAGAGGCAGGAAAGAAGAAATAATAATGCGTCTGGAAGAACTGGCTGAACAAATTGTTTTCTGATATGTTGGTGTGCAATATCATGACATGAGGCAAGGATAGCTGGCAAGCAATTCTCAGGCAAAACTGACTGTCATTGTAAATGCTTTTCTATCACAGAGCCATAGAATCATAAATAATTTAGGTTGGAAGGGAACCTGGGAATGGTTCTTCTAGTCCAGTTCTCCAATCAAAGCAGAGGCAACTTAGATTGGATTTCATGTTGTTTGTCTAGTCAAGTGTTGAATGGAGACAAAAACAAGGAACTCCAGAGATTCCAGTTCACAGAGCCCGAGTACCAGGAAAGCCTTGAATTTAGTAAGGTTTCCTAGACCTTATTAGAAGCCATTACCCTGTAAACCCTAACAACCACAGCTTAACAAGGGAGACAGGTACTACCAAGTCCAATTTGATTTTAAATTTTGAAAGCAGAATTTTCATCTGTTTAAAGATAAGGAGTTTCTATAGTTCCACCTTTGATTTGAAAACGGAATGATCCAACACCTCTCCAAATTTCTTATGCAATTCAGGCTGCTTGTTAGATAGAGAATCAAAATGTTTTCTATTTTTTTCTGCTACCAAATACAACACATACAGATATAGTATTCTTTTTCTTCTACATCCTCATGTATGTGAAGCAAAGGATATAAGATTACGCGGTTCTTTTGAAGGATATGTATAATCCAAGCAGGAAGGAACGTAAAATAAGGAGTAATAAGATAAAAAAATAGGCTATATATTACAGCATGGGAATACCATTATTTAAAAGTTTTGGCTTAAAAAGGCAGCCAGACATTGACAGAGAAGGATGTAGTAATTGTAAGACAAGTAAGATGATTAAAAAAATAATCTCAGTAAATATCCCTGCTGACTCCTTGTGACTTTTTTTTTCTACTTAACAATGATTCTGTTCAGCCTCAAAACCCATCAGTTTATGCATTTATCCAAATACTCTAACAGATGATGTTATCTCAAATTTGGTTGGATGAGTTTAACCTGGATGCTTTAGATAACCATCATTTGTGGTATTTCATGGCCTAAATGAAAATGCACCACAATAAATATGGCAAAATTTTGGAAATTCAAGTTGTGATGGTGATATAAAACATCAGGCCTTAACCCAATGGAACTCACAAAGCTGCAGCCCCAACATGTTTGGCAATCATCACTTGGCCTCTAGAAATTTGTTGAAGCAAGATAAAATCAGTCTGGGTCAAGGCAAGTCCAGACAGGTCCTGAAACTCTGTACTGTTAGGTTGGTGTAAAACTTTTTGTCTAGATATTTGCTAGGTTTTGGTATCTGAAGAAAAAATGCTTTAGGCTTTAGCAGTTCTAAACTCTTAATTTATTAATTTTTGTTTATTTGGCTTCAAACAAATAATGTGTTTGGATTTTCTGCGTTTTCATATGGATTGTGCTTAAAATTTTATGTGAAATTCAGCTACTGTGCTTCTGAAAACATATGCCGAGATAATCCTAATGACTAGCCTTAGTGAATGTCAGGGTAAGGGCTCAAGTTTATTGTGCAAGAATAACACTCAGTAAAAACTTTCCTGGTATTTCTGAATACGTTGTTCATCATCCAGTCACTGTTCATCCTAGCCAATTCAGTATAGTCTGCTTACTTTCTCTTCAGTTCACAAAGTGTGGTCCTGCAATATGCTAGTGAAATCTGGCCAGATGTATCAGATGTGGTCTAACTTCCCATTTGTTTGGACAAATATTGTGATAGGTTTGTTCAGAAGAAAAGGAAGATGTGTTATCAGGAAAGGATGTAATTACTGATACATTCTGATTTGATTTCAGAAATCCTTAGTTGCACATAAATAGTCCCTGGTTAAAGAATGGTTGTGCTATTAAAATAATTCTTCAAATACCCACATAAAGGGTGTCATAAATCAGTTTTCAAAAACCATACAGGTGGATCTAATTTTTAAGCTTTGTACATCATTGATTTTTTTTTTACAGCTCCAGCAACAATACATAAAGCAAAATAAAAGGTCTGCATTTTAAAATTTAAAGGCTGTCTTCCTTATCTTTCCCTCTGAAGCAGACCTATTTTAACAATAGGTATGGCTGGAAAAATCCTAATTTATTCAATAACTTTAGGCATAATGGTCTCTGGCAGATTTCTAGCATTCTTTGGTATCAGATATCTTACTGTCTCTGTTTTTGTGAATGAATCTGGGAATCTAAAGTGTCTATTGGCAGCACGTACAAAGACTGTCAAAAGCTACAGTACTTTATATCAGGAATCAGCATAGCCACTGTCTGTTTTCAAGAACTGGGGAATGGTGAATGTGTTACCCACACAGAAACTGCACTGAAGCTGTGATCTGAAGTAACACCTGTAAAAATATATTTGATTTACTCTCTCAACGGGGGATGGAAAAATATACTTACTTTGCATGTAGCCCTTGATAATTATGCTAATATGTTGGGTTTTACCTCAAATATAAAAGTTATGCTGGAAAGGACTAGAAAAGATAATTTCTTCCTAAATCAAAAAGTTATCATACAATACTATATGAAGAGTAGATCTACTCAAGTTCCACTTTTGTCCTTGTCAATGATAAATTTTTGATGAAGTTGTTTCAGTCATCTTGTCATTCAGTCATCTCTTTGACCTTGGGTGTACTTACCAGGCCTACTCCTGACACTCACCTGCAGGCTGACATCACAGCCTGGACTTGGCCTGTCCTCATCCCCAGACAAGTGCTTGATGTCCTGCTCTGGGGCTACCCCTGACAGTCCCCTCAACCTGCCATGCTCCCTGGCTGGGTGCACCAGGATGTGATCTGGCTGAGGTCCTATCCTACCAGCCCCTAGGGAGTCCCCACCACTCCTGGCCCCAAGAGAGACCTTATCCCACATGGCACCCTGAAATACATCATGGAAAGTTAGGTCACAGGAACATGAGATAGGTCACATTCAACTTCTTCATTAATTAACTGGATGGTAAAGTCGAGTTGTTTAGCCTCGCGGAGAGAAGGCTCAGGGCAGATCCAATCAATGTATATAAATATCAGAAGGGTAGGTACAAAGAAGATGGACTCAGGTTCTTTTCAGTGGTGCCTAGTGACAAGACCAGAGGCAATGGGCACAAACTGAAACACAGGAGGGTCCTCCTGAACATAAGAAAAATCTTTCTCACTTTGGGGGTGACTAACCATTGGAAAAGGTTGACCAGAAAGGCTGTGGGATCTCCATCCTTGGAGATTTTTCAAAAGCCATCAGGATATTGGTCTTAGTGAGCTGTCTTCCACTTCAACCTTTCTATATGGTTGCCTGCTGAATCCTGACTATGCAGCATAAGTTTTGGATGTCATACCTCCCATTCATTGCCTTGCTTTCTTCTGTCCTAAAGGAAGAGCTATTTTTCAACCTTATGGTTCTCCTAATATGGTAGATGTAATGGGCTGTTTTCAAAATCTTTGTGGCTTCAATTGGGAATAAACTGATAAAAAGTAACTGAAGTTATCTGTGTAACAACGACAGAACTTGCTATGATGCAGACTGAACAGTCAGTACACTACATGAATAGCCACACATACCAGGTTCTTCATATTGTTTTCGCGTACTGCTCCCTGTTCAGGACCATACAACAAAAAGTCTTGAGATATCTTCTTGATTTCATTTGGAAGATGGGAGATGGTTTGTTGTTTGTGTAAGACTGACACTCTTAATAAAGGTTTACTAAGCTGAGAAATGTTCTAAAGATAAAGAAAGTGTAAGATTTTTTTCCTTTTTTCTTTTTTTAATAACAGAAGAGGGAACAAAAAGGAGATAAAAACCTGTTGTCAGCCATAGTACATATTATTCAACAGATAATATACTATTAGATTTTATAGGCTTGCAGGCACTTGTAATTCTTCAGGAGTATTTATAATACATAATCCAATTATTAATGTTATCATGACTGTGTTATCACAGATATTTACATTTGAACTTGCAGCAAAAGGAATGTAAGAAGTCAAATAACCCCACTAAATGAAGAAACTATAACTGAAACAGTTTAAAGATACACAATATTTCTCCTCATTCATTTTGCCTATGGTAATCTAATAAAAAAACTGAATGTTGATTTAATGAATTCAGGCACTTCTCACTTATATATTCTCAGTAATCTATGTAGCAGATATATAAATTTATAATCTTTTTATTCTGTTTCCTTAATGTAGAAGATTGGTGTAAATCCGGTGTGAAGTTGTAATATATTTGAAGTTCATGCTTACGTATTGCAGATTCTTTCTGCTTACATAATCATAAACCAAAAAGTAAGTGCAATTTATGACTAAACTCAGATATTCAACTAAGAAGCATGGACTATGTGGCAGGAAATCAGATCTTAGAAAGCACATTTGCCCTAGGCTTCCCCACAATGTATAAATCCTATGTCTTATACAATACAAAACTCAGCCTTCTGTGTTGAACATTATGTTCTTGAACTGTTTCACCTCTGAACACATTAAATTACAAGTAATAAAGAGATCAAAACTGATTTTTTTCCTAAAGCAATTCAAATGCAATTCTGCTTTTTAAATACAGTTCAAATCTGCTTCACCACATAAAACTAAAGAATCAAATATTCCTCAGGGTCTTAGTCTCAAAGCACTTTATACTCAACAAATAAAGGATTTTCTCAAATTTTCATCATAAATCAGGATTCCCATGCAATTTCCTTCTCATGGTTATAAAACGATTGTCAGATCCCTACAATGTACCTACAGAGTTGTACCATTGAAATGAAAACAGAGTTAGCCAGGTCTTTTTAAATCTAATCATATTAGTTATATTTTCAGAACATATTCTCACTTACACCTTTCAGAACTCTGTCATGCAAAATTATCAATCTAAGGAACCATGGGGAGGGGGGGAACAAAACAAAAGCAAACCAAACAAAAAAAGCCACACCCCAACCAACATGTATTTTTAGTACTTTCTTATCTATTACTTCAGTTTCATTCACCTCAGCAATGAGGCTAGCTATGCACATATAATTTCCAGCCTTTCTTATTGCTTTTAACCATCTGTCACTAAACAAGGGCTTTACTTTCACATTTCTGTCTTGCCAAAATACACATATTTGTGATTTCTTTCTAAATCTAATATTTTATTTGCTCATGAGGCAAGAAAGTGCCTGCACATGTCAACAGGGTCATAGGGGAAAACTGTCAAGAGCCGTTTCATTCCAACTGTCATAAGAAAATAGTGCAATGATCCTAATCAACAGTCTTTACTAGCTTTTTTTAAATTAGTATTATCTCCAAGACACAGGGTTTTTTAAAGAAACCACTACATGTGCAATAACTTTTCTTTTCCTTTGAGATTTCATAATGACAGCTAGGTCGAGTTGAAACTGTAGTCCAGTGTATATCATTTCTACCAGGCCTGGTATAAGGCCACAGGCTCTGTACTGACCTCGCAGTGCAGGGTCTCAGGACCTTGCTGCACCTGCCTCAGCATGTATTCATTTTGCCTTGCCTTAACAAGTGTCTAGTGCCCAAGTGCCCATTGTCAGAAAACTGTATTTCCAAGAGCTGATCAAGTTGACAAAAGTAACTGGTTGGTTCAAGCACAGTGCAGTCCTGACTGTGAGCTAGTATTGCTATAAAGCACTGTGGAGAGCCACACAGGCATACCAGAGAGCTAGCTGAGGTGCCTCACATAATTTAAATTTGTCTTAGTTTTTCTTTGACCAGCTTTACTAATGTGATGCTCATTTACAGTTAATTTACTTCTTTTTAGTCTCAAGTTATCTCCAGCTCCAACAGTATAATACTGTTTTAGTCACATCCTTATGCTTGTATTGTTCCAGGATACTTGCCTCTAAAAAGGATGAGGGAGAGGATCTTTTGCAGTGCAAGTCTTTATTTAAGGTTGATATGATTAAGTTTCATTTAATAAGTGGTGCTTCCTTCAGACATATTTGGGACTGTACTCTCAAATTCTCAGTAAAATAAATCACTAAAAGCCTGAAAAAACAAGCCCCAACCCCAGATAAACACTTCCTCCTGAAACAAAATTTCAAAGATGTGTTAAAATACAGGAACTGAACTAGAACCTAATTACAGAACCTTATGTATTAAAAGGATCAGTGTAGCAGTGTCCAAAGGAATATAGTAACATGTGGCAAAACACCACAGCAACAATAGTCTATGTTTAAGAAGTAAATCAACAACAGAATTAAAAAATGAAGATAATTACCCCATTCTTGGGGCAGACTGATGTCAAGCAAAAGACAAAACATGCTCCCTGTTTTTTTCCCCCACCACCAATTCTAACAAAAGAGCTACTGAACTTCAGCTATGTGATCTCAAAAACTATTGTTTTCTACTGAAATTAGGCCAAGAAGGATTGAAAATTGTCCCCATTTCCACCAGCTTGAAGGAATCAATGATGTTGCTCTCATGAATTCTACTTACCTGTAGGAAATTGCAATTGCACCACCTTTCTAACAGCATTATTAAATGCCCTGTATGAAGCCAAGTTCATTGCATGTTCTGTATGCAAACGGTTTTGATAAATGTTAGCCTAGACTTTGAATGAAGATGTCAGACAAGAGCAAGGTCTGGCTGCTCACTGTGGGGAGGGGGCCAGGAGCCAGGGGTGAATGCATTGCAGGGAGGGTGATGCCCTACCCTGACAAGGAGCCAGGGTGCTGAGACAGCAAGTCAAGGTTAGCATCAGGCCCAGAGGCACTGGCCAGGGACAGCCTCAGTGCAGTAATAGCCTGATAAGTCTACTGGGGCAAGGTAGGTCCAAGACCAGGCCAGAAAGCTGTGTCCATCAGTCCAGGTTGGGTCAGGATTGAAGTGGTATGAGCCTGGGCACAGATACGGCTGCTGAGCAGCTACAAAACAGCTCAGGCAGGGGCAGCAGGGCCAGCCTCTGCTAAGAAGCAGCTCCACAGGAAAGCAGGGCAGACCAGGCTTCTGGCTTCTCATCAGCGATGGATGTAACCTTTGACTAAATGCCTTCACTAATCCCACTGAGTGCCTTAACTCAGCCTACTGAACTTGTAGGAAAGAGGCTGTGGTCAGGATCCTGACAGAATGGGCAAGAAGAAAATGCCATGCGTCAGTCATTTCCAGTAAAAACTGAGCTCTTTTTATTTCTCCTAGCTTACGAGAAATCTCAACTGAGTGTTATCTAGTTAGAGTTCCAGATTATTGTAAGGACTGAGTTTATATATGGGATTGTGACAACTGAACTTGAGGAATATGTAGAAAAACTAAGGAATACAATTTGTGCTATTGGATATTAATATATATTTCTGCTATTTTAAAACAATAGCTCCCTCTGACATCTTGAGAAATACTGTATAGTTTTTCCATGCTTATTATTCAGCCATACGCTAAGAGGTTACTTAGCATCTCTTGAGTTTTTTTCCTCACAAAACTTATTTGAATATAGTCTTGTAAAATTTTATGCCCTTTCTAAATCTTACCTAAATAAATGATAGCTGTAGCTGGCATCTATGGCCTCACCATGCCATCCACCCCCCCTAGAAACTAGTTTATGTGCTCTAGTGTACTGCTAGCTGAGTGCTCTGTGGAACACTGTCATGTAAAGAAACAAAATTCAAGAATCATCTCACACTCTAGAAAGTGTGGCTACAGGTTATGGGTTGAAAGATTGAGCACAGACAGATATATGGCTGTAAGTCTAAAGCACTACAAACTTGGAATAAATTAGTAGCTAAGTAATCGTTTTGTGATAAATCCAGAAAACTGTAAATGACCACAGGGTGCAAGTACAGAATCACATTCGTTATGTGATTAGTATTTTTCCACCAGCAACATTTTTAGCTAAATTATTGAAGGGCAATCAAAGATAAAAAGTCTGAGGAGTCTGAAGTGGCTGATACATGGGCAAGGCTGCAAGGAGAATTTATCACTGCTGGTGATATACAAAGCTGATGCATGAACAAGTAGGAGATTCACTAATAAGGGCTGTCGATACAGCACTTTCTCTCAACAATAAAATCAATAGGGGAAAAAAAGTTAAACTCTGACAGCACAAACTGAATTTACAGCTTTCAGCCTCAAGAAGATCCGTCTCTTAGGAGACACAGTTGAAATTTATTCCCAGACATTTTGGGAATGCTACCATTCTATAAGCTTGTAATCTATAACAAAAACTCCCTGCTGGGAAAAGCAGATAACCTTCTGGGTTAGGGAAAGGATATTTTTCTCTCAAACAGGTAAACAATTAATAAGCTAGAAGGGCCAAAAGAAGCAGATGGGAAAATTCAGACAACTAGTATTATATTTAGTAATTATAGCAAAGTAGTATGCCAGCCAATTGCTGTAGGGAAGTAACTATCTTTGCCACTAATTCACATTTCTATGAATGAAAAGTATCTTTCTAACTAACAAATTTCACTCCAGGAAGAGAAGAGTTTTATTCCACTCAGTCATGCAATCACAGACCAGTTTTGGACACTCATATTTCATTTGTATTTCCCACAGTCATGTTGGATATCTGAGGAATGCCACTGATCTTTCCCAGCATGGACTGCCATGACAAATAGCATTAGCTCAGTGGGCTCTCTTCATCTGTAAAGGACAAATATTGATCCAAATTGCACCAGTGATTTGGGTTTTGGCCTCAATGTAACAAAATATGTAACAACAAAGTAAGGAGTTTGCCTCTGGATATGAATTTCCCTGCATTTATAGATCTTTTCTGATACTTCATTTCACTCTTATCAGTGGTGCCCATCACATTCTGAAGCAAACAAAAGGTCAGAGTCCACTAGGTTTGCCTTTTTGTTTGAATGAATTAGGTATTGACATGTTCTTATCTAGGACTAGGAGAAAAAAAATCAACAAATTCCTATATACTGAGACCATGACTATTACTTGTTTTGGAATATCTTATCTTCACTAAGAGCTACTGTAATCTATGGAAATTTATTGCTACTTATATTAAGAGCATTTTCTTGGTTAGAATTATGATGTGCTTTACTGATTCAAATCAGTTTTAGCTGATTTAAAAATGAATTGGTTTCATATGTAAATATGTTTTTAATCTCTTGCTTCTCTTCTGAGGTCTGCAAGTGAACCAAATAGTCAATAAAATTCTCTAGCTGATTAGGTTTCACTTTAAAAAAAATATAAGTCTTATTTCTATGTTTCTTAAATAGAAAATACACTGAATTATTTTTCTAAAGAATATGAAAGCAGCACAACAGCAAATTAGAGCAAAACTCAAATAGTCTTCTATAACTCAGACATTTTGGAATAAAAAAAACTCGGATACACATGAATCTCTACAAAGTGCAGAGCCCTCAGGTGTAATGCCTCTGTAACAGTAACACTGTTAGAAGAAGAAAGGTATCAGAAAAGACTGGGGCATGAATTGAAAGAAAATAAAAACAGAAAAATGTTGTAGTGACTAACAAGGAGGTAATGGAAAGAAAAAAAGAAGCAGGAACTGGTTCAAGAAGGTGGAATTAGAGTTTAAATGAACCTTGGCTGCCACACAACGTTGTGTACATGGCCTTAAAATAGTGAAGGCATAGCTTGCTCTGTATGCAGTGTGACAACTACCTTTCACTGGGAAAAAAATGGGAATGGAAAATAAGGCCCAGCAGCCAACAAAGTGGAGACTTGGGACATCATTCCTGAAAGGTTGTTTAGCCTGGTTTTATTCACTCTTGGAAGAGATGATGGAAATAAGTATGTGCCTAAAACCCCAGATTACACTTGCATGGCCTGGAGAACATTGTGTTTACCTTGTGAGTGAGGGACATTGAGTTGAAGTAACAAAAAGGAAGTAGTCATTTATAAATTAAAAACATATCATACCTTCTCATCAAGAAGAGCCATGTACGATGACATTCAGTGTCATCGCTGTACTCTGAATAATGCCAAGCAACACACTGTTTTTCCCAGGTTGTGATGAAAAGCTGAAATTCCAATAATGGTTTGCAAACAAAAAATCAGATTTTGCATAAGGCTCAATTGAACCATTTCAATGTAAGCTCTTAAAAAGATCTATATTTAAACTATTTCATTATTTTGAAAATTGTGCATAAATAGCTTAAGTTGGAAATATAGTCTTCAGCACCCAAAAAGTTAGAACTAGTTTTCATTTATGAAACAATGAAATGGAATATTTTGATAATCCTTTTTTTCCCCAAAAATATTCTTAAAGAATCACACAGAAATAAGCATTCTTGGAAAGTATTAGCTTTGGCAATAGGACATTTTTTAATGCAGATTAATTCATTGAAAAAGCTTATAGCTAATGTAGCATCGAAGCCATCTTTTGTGGTGAAGGGGCCTGACTCCTCAGTATGATAGTTGCCTGTCTTGGAGTCTACAATATTCTTTCTATGTAGCAGATATGCCTGATGCAGAATAACTTTATGTACTGTAATTCCTCTTAAGAATTAGATAGTTGTTTAAATAAATCATGTTATTTAATGGGGCTGGGGGTTGAATAATTTCTTGGACAAGACGGAAGATCAAACTTTCCTTGAAACTTTCAAGGAAAAGTCTGTTAAAAAATCTATGAAATTACTTGTTTTTATATTGAAAAATTAGATAAGCAAGGAAGAGGCAGAACATATATTAAACAAAAGAAGAAATACTCATCTACATCCTTCCCTGTCAGAGAATCCTTGGAGACAGCTATGCTACATTTCAGTGTTTCCTACAAACATGCTCAGTTGCTCAGTCTGCCATCATCTGTGTGGGCTGCCTTCCAGATGAGAACATGTGGGAAAGCACAGTGTCTAAGCTTCATGTTAGTCAGGGAGGTTAGCCAAATGTCTGAAACTGATAACTGGGAGCAAGGCCAATGAATTCTTGGCATTTGAGATGTGGTTAGGTTTTTGGGGAACTAAGCCAAGGAAATCTTCATAGGACTCCTAGGAAAAGTCTACTGAATGTATTCTAAATAATGCTCTCACTGTACTATTGAGATATGGTAAAGAATAGTGAATTCAGCAGTCCTTACCTTCGTGCAACTCACATGGACTTTCATGAAAATTTTATCTAATGGAAAATGTGGATTAATCTTTCATTGCTAATTTGAATGTAATATACACAGTGAGGACATCCTCCTGTTAAGGTTTGTTGATAATGCCTTCTGGTTTAGGAAGAATTTTGAATTTCATAGTTATTGCAGTGAAATGAATGTGGGCAGAATATCTTTTTTTAAAATAACAAGAGCCTACTGTCTAAACCACAAACTCTTCTACCTTCTGTACATCATAATTTCTGTACTTTACTTAAGTATTACTGTTATGATCAAGCTTGTCTCATAATTGAGTTGAAAAGGGGAAATTAAGAGGAAAGTTATGTTCTAGCACAAATAAACTGCTTTGTTTTCAGATTTTTTGGTGTTTTTTCCATAATATACTGTATTATGAAGACAGTCCTATTAGCATCAAAAAGGTACTAGCGGTACTATGATTGGAATTTTCACAGCAAAGAAAAGCGCATGAATGATTTAGGTGTTTTACTGTCACACAAAAAGAGAAGATAGTTGAGGGAAGCCTAAATAATATGCAGCAGTTGCTAAAGTATAAATTTTAAATGTTTATGGGAATACTAAAGCAAAGATATTGAAGTGTGAAAAGTAGTGTTATTTCAAAAAATTAGACATTTTTCTCACCAGTAGTGGAAGACGTAGTGTGATATTCTGAACAGTCAAAACAAGGCCTATCATTCAGCTGACTTCATGTGAAAGAAAAATTAATCTTTCCTATAAGATTCCTGCCCTTCAGTCTACTTACCCAAGGCCTTTTGCCTCTTTCATTCTGTCATCTTTACATATGCCCTTTCAGAAGACATTTTCCTTTACAGAAAGTCCAGAATCACCAGCAGCCTCCTCAGGGAAATCCTCTGATACAGAGGAAACTGAATGTATTGTAGTTGCTCTACATCATTCACCTCTATATCTCAAAAAGAGGTCCAGCAGTCATATGCCCAGAATAACTTGATATTGCTAAAGGGCTTAATATCTGAGAATCTACTCTTTTTTTTCTGTTACTGACTCAGGAGCTGCAGCAGAACTCACCTGAAATTTTCATAGACACCTTTAGGAGAGGATGGTACGCCTTTGTTCTCTTCATATCCCTCAATAAACACTGATTGTCCAGGATAAGGAACTGTTAATGTGGGCCAAAACTTGTGTGTATGATGTGTAAAGCTTAGTGAATCTGCATAATTCTGAATTTACACAACCTTCTCAGATCCTGAGATAAAAATTACTTTTTTATTCATAATTTTGTATGCTATAAATAATCTATTACCAATGCTATAAAATAAATATAAAGAATACTTTTAAAAGATACCATAGAGTTCAGAGGATTTTTTTAAAATGTATTTCTAGTTTAGTCAAAATTCCTGACATGTGACAGTTCCCAAAGAAATTATCAATCCATAAGATTTATGACTACAAATTAATTACATTCTCCAGATTACTTTTTACTACTGACAATATGTTAATTTCTATCTATTTTGCTGATTCGCAAAAGTCAAATTTTCATTTCAGTAAAACTTCTAAAAAAAAAACTTTTATAATTTTACTTTGATGTGATTAGCTTTTTAATCTACATAATCTAATAGGTTTCTTTAGATTCAAAAAACAAACAAAAAACCTAAATTAGACATTCTATTTTAAATTAAAATGGCCTATAAAACCCAAAGCACAGTGTGGGACCTAAAATAAGGAAAATATTTTTCAATTATTCCAAATCATGTAGAAATAAAAATTTACAACATTAATTTCATCCAATGAATGATGAAATCAATTAATCATACAACTTTACGAGTATCATACTCTCAAGAGTAAATTCTACAATAATTGGGAAAGAGAAGGAGAAATGAAGATACAGGGAACCTGCTTCCTTAAAGCTTAGAAATAGTACAGGAAATAACCCTGATTTTTCTGTGTGTGTTCCAGAAATTGGAAGGAAGTAAAAGAGGATATAACATTTACTCTGATAAGAGAAATAGAGAAGACTATTCTTGCTTTCTATTCTTTCCACATAGGACAGAGCAATGCTGAAGAAACATACTATTTTAAAATCCAGTAACAACTATTTAGCACATATTAAGTAAATTATCACCAAAAAAACCCCCTCAATCAGTATTTTTTTCCCAATCAGAGATGCTAATGTACAGTTAACCATCGTGCCAGTAATCACACTGATCACCTGGCATAAGAAAGAATTTTGCCATTGACTTGGGGTGCTGCATTAATGGAACTGCTGCAGTAAAGGAAAGCACCTTTTTCTTTTCAACATACTCAGATGTTTTGTCAAAAGGAAAAAAAAAAAGAAAAAAGAAAAGAGAAAGTGGACACTACTTTCTCCGAGAACCAAAGCAGCTATGCTTTTTTTTTTCTCCTTTCTTTGTGTTTTTGTATAATTATTAGTGCTGTAGAACTGGTGATCCAGCTCAACCATGCTATAAATAGGCCAAAGATCATGTATTTTTAAAACATTTTTAAGATTGAACTGATTAATTGTTGATCCTTCACAACATGAAAGGAGAAAATGCAAGGAAAACATCATCATATGAGACTTGACACTGTTTAGCCTGCTTGTCTAGTGCTAAATCAAGTTGTTTGAGCTTGATTTGATGTTCCAAATCCTTCATACGTTCCAGTTCAAGTCCCTTTTTAGACAATAGCTTCCGGCTAACAAACTTACAGATAGACCTAGCAGTAGCAACGGAAAACTCTTGTCACGTGAATCCAAGTTTATCTATAGAAGTTCTAATGGCAATTTGCTTCCTCTGCAAAGCACTTACCAAAGCAGAAACAATACTAATAAGTTTTCTTGGTGACATCTTCAGCAACAGTCTTGACAACCACTGTCTCATTACAGTTTCCTTAGAATAACAGTACCAACAGAAAGGGCAATGAGAAAGGTCTATTCATTCACTCATCACTGACATGAAGATGTGTTGAGATTACAGGAAAACATCTTGAAGGGAAGAGAATAAAACCTGAAAGTTTCCAATTAGCTACAGGAATGAAAATAGACACTTTTATTTGTAAAGATTGTAGCAGCAAAGATAATAATGGAATGTACCTGTAAGGATTTACAGGATGTCAAACAAGAGTCATCACTAAATTGAACATGTCCCTTAGCTTGTCTCCTGAAGCAATATAACATGATGTGTCATAGTGCATTCAAGGTCACCTGTTTGCTGCAGTCTTTATTGACTTAAAATGTCGGGTTGAGGCGATTATCAGTGTATGTTAATTTATGTATCTATTTTAAATATGACTGCTGTGGGTGATCTAAACAAAATGGATTTATTTTAAAAGTACAAGATGCAACATTGCCAGAGTCTTCATGCATGAAAAGTAGTTCATATGCAGTGGAGCTACCAAGTTCAAATATATTCAGAATATGCAGAAAAGAATTACAAGTTTCATAGCTTACTGTCCTAAGTTAGCCCTGACATTTTACTCTAAACAGCTCTAACTTCCCATATCAAACACTACATTGTTTTAATTATAATATTGTTATAAAAAATTTAGAAATCTTTAACTTTTGGTTCCATTTCCTTTTTCATGCATAGATTATTTAGATCTAAAGCAGTATATGAAATAAATCTTATCTTCCCTGCAGAATCTTTCTTTAATATACTGATTGCTAAGTGGAAGATAACTGCACCACTGAAATTAATTTTTCACTTTTTCGCAGTAAATGTTATTTACTGTAATATGTAATGAAATCCAACAATGCAGCTCTGGGGTACCATTAAACTGACAGATATGCAGTAACAGCATTTTCATTATAGAAGTGTCAATATTTTATTTCTTACAAGAGACATCAACAGCAAAAAAACCAACAATCACCTGCATTTACCAGCCCTTCTTGGAATTTTGAAAATATCTCTGCTTATAATGAATTTGCTGTTCTTAATAACATTTGCTGTATTTTTACAAATAAATCTTGACTAGTTATTTCAGTAGCTACAGATAACTTTTATAGCATGCTCTAGGGACAACAAACAATGAAATTTCACTTTACATGTTTAAAACAACATGAAAATATAGGCTGCAGAATGAATGATAGATCAGGAAACAGTTTATGAAGTTATTTGACATTGATCTACCTGCAAAATCTTTTTAATGCAAATATGTTTAATCTTTTTTCCCACTAACAGTGTCAGAAAGTAAATCTTATGTGATCACTATTACACATTCCTACTCTATAATCTTTATTGAATCACTAAGTTCAAAAATCACTGACCCTGCAAAGATGCAGGTCAAGTTGCTTTCCTGAGAGTAGTTGATAAAAAAAATTCAATTATATTAGAGATAAGAGTCTACATTTTTCAAACTACATTAATAGGGCCAGGAAGAACACATTTCTAAGGGTTAGTAAATGTAATTTCTGAGTCTGTCAGTCATAAATATAGAACTCTTTGTGCCCATATCTTAACAAATTTCATCTGTTTTCTAGGTACCTTGATCTTCATTTGAACAATGAGCAATTA
This sequence comes from Elanoides forficatus, assembly GCA_025311575.1. Taxonomy (NCBI): domain Eukaryota; kingdom Metazoa; phylum Chordata; class Aves; order Accipitriformes; family Accipitridae; genus Elanoides; species Elanoides forficatus. Next base: position 21,609 of record JAOBAS010006761.1, on the reverse strand, counting down.
GAATATAGAAATAAACACACAGAAAAGTAGTTTGCAAAAGTAGATATTTGCTTTTTCAAAATTTCCTCATCACACCTTGATGCTTAGATAAGAAATACATTTAAGAGGATACTTGCAGTTATTAGTAAATGTACATATGCTTTCACTGCCACCCCTGGCCACTCAAGCAGAAAAAAACCCAGAAGAGGTAGATATGGAGATTAACTTGTGAGAAAATTTTATATTTCTATAGAACTTATTATCCACTATTACTTTAGAAATCATAATTTTTAGTATTTACTTCATCTAGGAATGAAATGCAGACAACCCTAGGGTGAAGAATAGCAATTGCTTTACTACTAGGAAGTAGCACTACATAGTATTAAGGATAAGAAATAAATTTTTAAAGTCTCTATAATTGAAAACACTGTGGGAATTCACAGAGGAAAAAATGTAAGTTGTTTGTTGAGATTTAAACAAAAGTCTTTATTAATTAACTCTTAATTGATTTCTTTTCCCTTAAAAAGTATCCTGAGACTTTTTTTTTTTTTTTCATTTTTGTTTGGTTTTGGTTTGAGTTGTGTTGGGTTTTTTTGAGATAAAAGAATGTTTCCCAGGAAAAAAAAAAGTTCAGGAATTCAGTTGATTTCTCTTATAAAATTAAAAATAACTGTTATATTTTGTATGATGGAACTCTCTATCCAAGATCTAGATTTTAACACGCACAGTCTGGAGAAGGACAGTCTGCAAAAGACAACATATTTGCAGTAAATTGTATTGTTTTCATATATGGTAACATAAGAAAGACTGAAATCACATATTTCACTTATTTAGATAAGTCTTTTCTTTACACATTCAGGATTTTGTGTTGCAGTGAAATAAAGCTGCTGTCACAATATTTTGTCCTTCATATTATTTGATTCTGACTTTATCTCCAAATTATGCTCTTTCCCCAATAATTTAACACAAACAAGAACACATCTCTTGATTTTGTATTGAGTTCAATGGTTACTTTGAGCTATTGAGTTCAATGGTTACTTTGCTATACACTACATCTTCTCCAACCAACACTTCAGAAAACTCCTATGGGTGTTTTATTATATTAAGTAATTGGAAAATATATTGTCTCCTAAATGTAAAAAAGAGATAAAGAAAAAATGTGTACACTTTAAGTAATCAAAACAGGTGGATTTTGTCACTATATGAAAAACAGTGCTGATATTCCTAAAAATCTAAAAAATGTTTGGATTTTTTTTCAGAATGAAATAATTTAAAGTTTTGAAAATACGTGCTTTAAATAAGATTTAGTACTTTTTTGCCATTTGCAGTTTAGAAATAAAAGCAATCTTCTTTTTACAGGAGATATGAATAGATGTTTGAGATCCATACAGAATGCTTTCTTACTGTTGGATGTCAATACTACTGTACTGATAATTAAGCAGATACTACAGCAGAGATTTTCATTAGATAAGTTCCACCTCCCTTTCAAAAATATAAAAAAGAAGGTTGTATAAATAAATTTGCATTCAAAATGAGAATTTGATGCTTTGATGTTCATCAGAATTTGATGCTTGTCTTCTATGTTCTTGAAATTTAGTCTTTAATTACCAGTATTTGTGTTTCCAGAGGATGTCTGGATACTTATTCTTCAAAGTCCTAGTAAAGGTCAAGGACTGTTAGGCACCTGAGATAGCACAAGTTTCCAGGCCCTTTTTCTTGCTCAAATTTCAACACATGAATGACTGTCAGAAGAAAGACAAAACCAGAGGTATTGTAAAATATCTATGTAACTTATGAGCAAGCACCATTTGGTGTCGACAGCATCTGAGTTAAAAAAGAGCAGATAGCCTGAAGACCTTTGCCAAAAAAAACAAAACAAAATAAACACAAAAATCATCTAACAACAAAAAATTTGTACCAGTGACCAAAATTTCACAGATTGCATTCAGCAAACAACGTGATGGGTGGCACTTAGTGATATAAAGGAAGACTGTTCTATTCATTGTTTCCCACGATTTCCTACTAAATATTTTTAATTGTATTTGATATAAAACCAGATCATAATGTTGTCACCTGAATCTTACAGTCATGTTCTCTGTCCATCATAAAGAACTTTTACATGCCAACAGTTTCAATGCTATGCAGTAATCTTACAGATAAGTTTTACAACAGGTAACTTTCACAAAGCGGTTAAGAATTTGAAACATTAACTTATGTCCCCAAAGCATGAGACGATTAAGATAAAAAGCAGAGGAGACACATTCTTCATTTACCACGTCTAGCCACTATGCTGTTGAATTCTATCTGGCTACATTCCAGTATCCAATGTTTTGCTAAATTATCTTCTGTATTTTGATTTTATATTATGTGTTTCTTAACTAAAAAGAGGAAATGAAACATAGAAAGAAATATCCAGAACTTGGACGTGGGTCTTACTTCTAGCGTTAATAGAAAGGGATAACTTAAAGTGTTGATCATCTCAGGCATAGATACTCTACCTAAAGAATCCTAAAAGTATCCTGATTTTTTCTCAATAAGTTTTCAACTGTCAACTGCAAATTTTCACTGTTACAGTATCACAAGAGTGCATCCTCAATTATGGAAGAGTAAGTTATATGTTTTCCTTGGAGATGTTGACTCAATAGCATTTTTGTAAGTTTTTCTGACCAAACTTGAGTATCCCAGATATGCTTAAATACCTGAACATTCCAAATACCACCGTATATTTTACTAATATTTTCCTTGGACTAGGCATGCTAACTATTTAGAACAGTGACTTCACTGTATATGAATAATAGTGATAGAATAAGATACTCTGAATATTTTGTAAGTAATCTTTAAGGTAATCACAAATATGTTTTTTCTTATATAAGACAATACTGGTTTTCTGTACAAATAAGATTTAATGATACTGATAACAATATTATTCACCTGAATAATCTTTTTTATTGTGTTGCAATTCAAGCATCTGCAGCCAATTATCTGTTTCTCAAAAATAGATAACAGCCAAGGTAATAAAATGAACCCATTTTTATGATGCAACTGAAAAATGACAGAATATATTTTGAAGCTAGGTATACCTATAGCCTGAAAAGTATCCTTCCAAGCTATAATTTAAGAAACCTAAGAAGCTTATATGGTAGAGATATATTAGTAAGGAAATCATAAACAACATTCATGATTTTTCATGTTACTAAATTTAAATCAACTATCAAAGATAATTAAATTATAAGATGTTAAATCCTTTAGTATTACTAATTCTGAGAGAGCCCAGTTATGTAAGTACACCTCCAAACTTTTACATTACATTATGTGTTAGACTAAGATTAAAACAATGAACACACCAGCCATTTTTTAATAATTCCTATGTATATTTTGTCTCAAAAATACTAGAAAATGTTTTAGCAAGAGAATTTTATGTTACAAAAGAAGAAAAAACCCAGAGAAATAATTAAAAAAGAAAAAAACTGAAAAAAATGAAATGTTGTATGATAAATATTTTATTAATCCTCAGAAAAGATTTTCATTCATTGTTAATAAAAGTAGATCAAGGGAAATGAACATGTAGATTCAGATATAGTTAAACAAATTTACCAAGAAAACAATCTGGGGGCCTTTTTCTTTCCCTTTTTTTTTTTTTTTTTTTTTTTAAGTCAACAGCACAATTTTTTGACAATCCATGTAAAGTGCAAGAAACAAACTCGGATTTTCAGGGGGAAAGGTGTTAAGGCTTGATTTTTTTTTTTTAAATTTTTGTCTCACAAGGTTTAATATTAAATGTAACATTTCTAAAGAATATTGTGCTATCATAGTGGTCAACATCTTGGACATGAGTGGGATGTTTCACTTTGCAGGAAATATTAAAAAATTCATCCAGGGTACTCTCACAGGAGTACTACACCCATTAAGCTCTAGAGTAATTTTTCATGCACAGGGATCTATAAGCAGATGTATTGATTTCCTGAACAGCTTCAAAAGGAGAGAACACAGAAAATTGGTCTCAGAATACTAGCATCTTTCTTGTTTCTGCACTGATGAACATCTTAAGAGAATTGACTTTTGGGCAAAAGGAAGGGTTCCTTTCTTCACCTGTTCCTCACAAATGTAGAACTATGCCCACCCTCCCCACTAAGGAAACAAGGAAACTACTTTCTGCACTTTCAACAGGTACGTGAACAGTTGTATGATGTTGTCGTGGTTTCAGCTGGGATAGAGTTAATTGTCTTCCTAGTAGTTGGTACGGTGCTATGTTTTGAGTTCAGTATGTGAAGAATGTTGATAACACACTGATGTTTTCAGTCGTTGCTAAGTAGTGTTTAGTCTGAAATCAAGGACTTTTCAGCTTCTCAAGCCCAGCCAGTGAGAAAGCTGGAGGGGCAAAAGAAGTTGGCAGAGGACACAGCCAGGGCAGCTGACCCAAACTGGCCAACAGAGTATTCCATACCATGGGACGTCACATAAACTGGGGGAGTGGGGGCAGGGGGTTATTGTCTCTCAGGGACTAATTGGGTGTTGATCGATGGGTGGTGAGCAGTTGCACTGCGCATCATTTGTACATTCCATTCCTTTTATTACTACTGCTGTCATTTTATTAGTGTTATCAGTATCATTATTAGTTTCTTCTTTTCTATTCTATTAAACTGTTCTTATCTCAACCCATGAGTTTTACTTCTTTTCCCAATTTTCTCCCCATCCCACTGGGTGGGGGGGAAGTGAGTGAGCGGCTGCGTGGTGCTTAGTTGCTGGCTGGTGTTAAACCACGACAGATGTACAAATTATGTTCTTTTTGGATGGAAATTTTTCCTACTCTTACAGAAGTGTAACTTCAGAAATGCACTCCTCTGTACTTGAAGAAGGTACCTGATTTTTCTTTTAGCAATCCACAATAATATTTTAAATCTTTTGGCCAGCACACCCAATGAAGCAGGTAATTTTCTATTTTTTTTCTATCAATTTAGTCTCTTAAAATAATTTGTGATTATCAGAGAGAGATTGGCTTCTTGCCTACTTGATTTTTGCTCTTGCTTTACCACTACATTAAAAACGAAGGAAAACATGTGTATACAAGATAGGAAGACAAAATGTTTGACAGAGTAGAAAAGAAGGGAAAGGAATAATAATTTTGGTGAATTTGCACCTCTAGCTGTCAGGGCAAAAAAAATATTTTATGTGACCTAAGTGTAAAACGATTCCATGCCAATGAAGATAACAGTAAAGGCATCACTTCTGAATCACTGAGTCATATTCTCCCTTATTTCAGACAGGACCATGTCTTCTGTGTCTTTTTAATTTCAAGTTCCCACTCTCACTCTTGAGAAGACTTGACAATGTTTCACCCCTCTCTTTTCTATTTTATACTCTATGCTATGGAGAAATTCTCCATGATACAGAACTGCATGCTTAATATTTTCTCCTGTTCTGTTGCATTTAGATCTCTCCTTCCTCAGCATTTCCCTGCTTGAAGAAATTAATTTCCTTCCCTTCCTTCCAGCCCTTTCAGTATTAATTTGATAACTGGGAATCTAGTAGGCAGTTTATTTGAACTAGAAGAATAAGAGAAGGAACACTAAATGGGAATTATGAAAATATTTGTATATTGTTTGAGGTACATTTATTCTGAACATATATTGTTGTTTCCATATGTGGAATTAGAGATGTCATTTTCAGTCAATGTCTTCAAATGACAAATAGAAATTAATATGGATATTGGAAAGCACAGAAATCTTAAACTAGTCTTTTAATAATAGTATACTTCCTTACCTATAACACTGTCATTTCTGCAGCTGTTGGGTGTTCAGAAGTTGTCAACCTAAAGTTCAGATCTTGCTGAAAAGTAGATCAACATTTCTGTTCCACTATTTCCCTAAGATTACATTCCAGCGACTGCATGGAAGTGCTTTAGTTATATTTTTTTAAACAAATCTTGTCTTCAATATTTAAACTATTTGTTCATAAATTGGTCCCAAATGTTAGATGAGTTCATTCTTTCCAGTGTAATCTGAACATTTAGTGATGTTATCTTAGACAACCTAATCTTTTAAGAACTCAGACACTTATTTGGAAATAACTAAACTAAGAAACTTACGTATTATTTTATTGCATAATATTTCTACATTTTTGTGAGGAAAAAAACCAGATTTGATAAGGTATATGAGAAGAAAAATGAGCTTCCACCCATGTTTTAGAAGCATTCCTGCAGGTCTTAGTTATTATGAAAAATATGTACACACATAAGAAGACAGCTGCTTACAATAAGGATCATTAACTGTATTTATTTTTTGACAACTTTTGAAAGCTTTGAAGACACCTGATGATGGTAATACCTTTAAGGATTCATAGTCAATTTCAATAATAAGAAAGAGACACAATATTCATTTCCACAACTGAATTCCCATGTTTGAAATATCAGACCAGAAAACTAGTAGGAAGACACTATCATGACGTTTTGGCATTGGATGTTTCTGGGTCTGCATGGCAAAGTTTTAGTAGTGGGGTGGTCTACCTGGATGGCTTCTATGAGAAGTGCTAGAAGCTTCCACAGGTCACATAGAGCCAATGCCAGCCGGCTCCAAGTTGGACCCGCCTCTGGCCAAGGCTGAGCCCATCAGTGATGGTGGTAGCACCTCTGGGATAATGTATTTCAGAAGGGGGGAAAAACCTGTGCAATTGCAGCCAGGAGAGAGGAGTGAGAATACGTAAGTGAAAAAATGCTGCAGACACCAAGGTCAGTTAAGAAGGAGGGGGAAGAGGTGCCCCAGGTGCCAGAGCAGAGATTCCCCTTGCAGCCTGCACTGAAGACCATGGTGAGGCAGGCTGTCCCACTGCAGCCCTTGGAGGTCCACAGTGGAGCAGATATCCACCTGCAGCCTGTGGAGGATCCCACACCACAGCAGGTGGATGCCCGAAGGAGGCTGTGACCCCGTGGGAAGCCTGCACTGGAGCAGACTCTTGGTAGGACCCATGACCCCATGAAGAGTGGAGCCCACGCTGGAGCAGGTTTTCTGGCAGGACTTGTGGCCCCACAGGGGACCCACGCTGGAGCAGTCTGTGCCTGAAGGACTGCACCCCGTGGAAAGGACCCTCGCTGGAGCAGTTCATAAAGAACTGTAGCTTGTGGGAATAAATCATGTTGGAGAAGTTCATGGAGAACTGTCTCCCATGGGAGAGACCCCATGCTGGAGCAGGGAAAGAGTGTGAGGAGTCCTGCACCTAAGGAGGAAGGAGTGGCAGAAATGTGTTATGAACTGACCGCAACCCCATTCCCTGTTGCCCTGTGCTGTTGGGAGGGGAGGAAGTAGAGAAATTAGGAGTAGAGTTGAGCCTGGGAGAGAGGGGTGGGAGGAAAGTGTTTTAAAATTTGGTTTATATTTCTCATTATCTTACACTGATTTGATTGGTAATAAATTATCAATCCTTCTGTGCTGCTGGGGGAGAGGAGATAGAGAATTCAGAAGTGAAACTGTCCCTGGGAATAAGGGAGGGGTGGAGTGAAAGTGGTTTGAGTTTTGGTTTTATTTCTTATTACTCTACTCTTGTTGATTGGCAATAATTTAAGTTAATTTTCCCCAAGTTGGATCTGGTTTGCCCATCATGGTAATTGGTTGAGTGATCTCTCCCTGCCCTTATTCGACCCTCTAGCCTTTTGTTATATTTTCTCTTCCCTGTGCAGCTGAGGGGAGTGGGGAGTGATAGAACAGCTTTAGTGGGCACCTGGCATCCAGCCAGGGTTAACCCCCCACATTGCAATGACATTACACCTTTTTAGATTGCATTGCATTTGCGCTAGTAATTTATTCACACAAACCCCACTGCTCCCCTGAGTAAAAGATCATCTTGACTCAAAAGGAACTGTTTACCCAGTTTATCTCTTAACCAATAACTTCCGCTAACAGTGGTTTGTCCTACTAGGCTTCCATAAAAAGCATTTTGTGGCAAGCACAAAACTTAGTTACAAGCACATAACAAGGACCAGATTTCTTTATGGTGCTTTGGTAGGGCTTTTTATATGACTTTTGGGGGGCTTTAATTGGATTCTGACAAGCTGGCAACACTAAAACTGAAGCCATTTATTTAAATGCTTAATGTTTCAACTTTTGCAGTTTGTTTGGTTGGGGGGAGGTTATTGGTGATATTGGTTTTTATTTTGTTTTTTCTTGTTACAAATAGTGGCTTACATCAACAGTAATGGTTACAGAATATAGGACAATGGCAAATTCAGTCAATTTACATGTCATGGGAGAATTCATACAAAATTTACCTATTACAGATTCACTAGGTCTGTGTGAACTTGTTTTGAGAAGGAACAGTTTTCAGACACTATTGAAGGCTTGCAAACTGTTACTATACTTACTATAGTTATATGTGTAAAAAAATAAAATGTCACTGTTGCATTACATACTTTGTTGCTGTTTGCGCGTTCTCTTAAACTGGGCAGCTAATGTTTAAAAAAAGTTAATTTCAAGGAAACCACAACTCCTTTATTAAATCACTTGTGGATACATTAAAATAAATTATTCTTCATATTCTTTTAAACTATTAATTCAGTTGTCCTATGGGACATAAATTGCTTTCAGAGAAACTTGTTCTGCAAAACTTTAACTCAATTTTTAGGCTTACATTAGCACTTTTAAAACAATACAAGTAGTTAAGAAAATTAGTTATATAAAATATTTTCCTTTGAAGCTCAAAAAAATGAGTGTTAAAAAACTGGGCATATTGTTTGTTAAATTTCTGTCATTCACGATATTGTATGAACTAAAGCACATACTTTATTGTTGAACACAACTCAATAATCAATGCTATATCACTGACACAGAATAGCTTTGTAAAACTACACAATGGTTCTGACCTGTATATTGTTCTGATACTCTGGCATGGAAGAAGTCTTTCCAAAATCAGTGTCTTTTCCAAAGAAGTGGAAATTTACGTTGCATTTTAACTGAACTTGCTATAAATTGACACCGAAGCATGTAAAAATAAACCCAAGCAAATCTAAGTAATCTTAAAATGCAATTCACAAAAAATCTATTAAATTTGCTGTAACTTAAATATTTACAAAGCTTACAAATATAATTACAAACTTAAATAATATACAAAGATTGTTTGATAATTTGAGAATTTTCTCTGACTCCTATTATGCATATTTTGAAACCGATTTGTCTGAAAGCCTAATGTGATCTTTATAAGAATATCAGTCAGCAGAGGAGCAAGTACGGTTTTTACCCAGCACAAAATGGAACCTAAGTATATTCAGGTTCAGCTATCTTGTTTTTCTGCAGGAAACTAAAACAAGAGAATGAGATGTTCAGAATAAGCTTTTTGGATTGTTGCGGTTTTGGTTGGTTGGTTTGTTTTGGTTTGTTTTTTTATTTGTGGTTTTTGGGTTTTTTTTTGCTGGTTTTGTTTTGTTTTGTTTTGTTTTGTTTTGTTTTGTTTTGTTTTGTTTTGTTTTGTTTTGTTTTGTTTTGTTTTGTTTTTAAATATGTCTACTTGCTTGCAACAACACCATAAATCTCATTTTGAAGCTTCTTTGCAACACAGTGTGGAGATCACTAAACTAATGGCACCCTATCATTTTCTAAAACTAACATATTTATACTTGCATAACTGTGCACCCGAACTAATAAATCCTGTTAAGGTAAGAAAAGAAAAAAAGACAAATGTTATTAACATAGAGCTACATCAGGATCTGACCAAGAATCTGTTCAGTGCACTGCATTGTATGGACATACCACCTTGGTCTATACTACCTTCACAGTATAAACAGGCACTGAGATATTCTCTTTCCTCTTGCTCCTGATTATATTAATATAATGCCTTCTCAAACCCAGGCAATGCGATGTTTTATCATTGCTAGTGTACATTACGCAGAATTCAAGCATCCAACATACTGGTTATTATACCAGTACTCTACAGAGCTGTATGATAACGATGAACAATTAAAGGCTTCAAAATGTATCATCTTCCCTTGGACTACTATATTCTCTATGAACAAAACTGGTATCTACTAATTATTCTTAATTATTGATGTCCCACGTGGTATGACAATACCTTTTAACACCAGCTAGGAAGCAGAAGTTCCATTTCTGGGAAAAATAAATGGGTTTGACTTTAAATTTTTCTACATGAGTATTAAAAAGCAAAAAAAGAGATAAGTAATTTTGTTTATGCACAAGGAATTAAAAAATATCCAACAACAACAAAAAAAAAGCAAAGCCCTATCTCAGGGGAGTACCATCCTTTTAAAGAATAACAATTTACCTAGTTGTTAGACTAGTCATATAGGGCACCAGAGACATCTTTTGCTTACATAGAGTATGCCTAGCACTTGGCTTAAGCACAGATTGAAGAGAGAAAAAAAACTCACACAAACCAGTCACTTATGTATTGTTGGAGCAGTTCTGTTTCATATTCTAACACACTAGGTCAGAGCAAAATTGGCACTAGGCCTTGTATTAGTAACAGTGGAGTTTTGAACTATACCCTTGAGAGGGAGGACTGTGAAAACCCCAGTGCTTTGGAATTTCAGGCATCTCTCAGTCTGACAAACATTTTTATTTAAAATTCTGTTGCCACCCAGAGTACCTTTCAAGGAAAGTTTTTATCCAAACCAGTTGTTTATATATATATTATTTTTTAAATAAAAATACTGCAGAAGGTTTTGCCACTAGATCCTAGAGTTTTATCTGGTACACAGCATCAAGATCCACAGCATCAAGATCCAGGAAGTTACAGAAATAAAAACAATGGCCTTCTATCTTTTGTTACAGGATCAACAGAAGCCTGCTGGTATTTCAGCTAGAGAACTTATAGGCATTATGACCTCACTTAAATTTAACCAATGTTGTTGGGAACACAAATATGAAGAACTCCAGCTTCTTCAGAATAAACTGCATCTCTGTACTTGAGCTATACTACCTGTTGCTACACATTTTGAGGTGAAAACTCCTGGATTCATAAGACTGCAGATCCATCACTTCTTACCATCCCTACTGCTTTAATAATTTTTGCTTTCCTTTTCATGCCTTCTGTCCTGCTCACCTGCAAAAAGGAAAAGTGTCATTACCAGTTTTCTTGCATATGTAGGGAAATCACAAGAACTGTTGGAGAGGCACATGTGCAAAAAGAAGATACAGCAAAGAAGTAGGATGGTATTTACACACATAGCAGCACAATCCATTTTTTAAAATGCAGATTAGCTGAAAGAAATTTAATCAATGCCTTCTGCTCATTCATGATAATCAAAGACACAGTCTGCATCAGTGTGTAATTCAAAGGAACTGGATAATTTCATAGTACAGTGAGGAGAACTGACTTGGCATAGGTGACTTATTGACACGTTCTATCCTCCAGCTGTCACTTTTAATTCACTATAAACAACTGTCTCTAACACCCTCTACTGCCAGAGACAATTCACACTCTGTGAATGATGGGGGTCATTCAGGACCTTAGCACACAGTTTCTTGTTCATTATCTGAAAACTTAAAGGATGAAACTAATTGAGTAAAATGACAAAGTTGAATTTGGGTTTGTAAAATAAAGATTTATCTCCAGCTATAATACAGATAGATATATTTCTATGAAATAAAAATACATGTATACCTGTATTTTTTTTCCAATTTAAACATATTTGAATTGTACTTATGTGTCTTCCCTGCACACAATATTTATAGCTAAGCAGGGCCAAATACTTCTTATCAGAAGCATTTTGTGGCATTTTTCTTATAATTTTTTTCTTATAAAACAAACAAAATTAAATAACCTTCTTATTTGCAACTATAAGTTTCAAAAAAAGTAATAAATTATTGAATTGATTTTTATACATCAGGTAGGACATACAAAAAGTAAGCCAGCCAGCTAGTGAAAAATAAGGTACTTTTTCTTAATGGTGTTTATTGGTAATAATATCTGTTTAGTAGCAAAACAAAAACTTTTTTATTATTATTAAAACCTCATTCTCCATCCTAATTAATCAGTTTTACATCACAGTAAACCTGTTAAAATCAATGGATTTGTCCATGATGGAAATACTGGTAAAGATGAACAATGAAAAACAAAGTCTACCATAGTAGGAATTGTAACTTGTGTGTAAGGGAGAAAGAGATATAAATTTCAATAGATATAAAATAATCAGTTAAGTTTTACAATTTGTCATTTTTCTGGTCTGAAACTGATTCCATCAAGTGAAAATATAAGGTCTGTAAGAAACTATGAAAGTAAATAATTTTAAAACCATATTGCACTGGGTTATTCTGTCATACATTCCTGTAACTATCTGTAAGAGCTGAAAAAGGCAGAACACACATACAAATAAACACAGACAAAACCAGCAGTGATAAAAAAAGAAGCTGTAGCTTTGGATATATGGTGTGGTTGTTTCAGATATAGTTCAAGTCACAACAGGGGGATAGTTCTTAGACAAAGAATAGAAGTTGCAGAAATGAAGGGGACTGTCTTGGGAAAGAGTTTTAATACAAGAAGAACAGCTACTCTCAAGGTATAAATTAAGGCTCTCCAAGCACATATTCTTTATAAACTTACAGTTTACTTGATGATACCACCATAAAGGGGTAATATCTTCAGCTAGAAGAAAGAAAGATATGTACCATTTCTTCAAATATTGTTGCATACTGTTATGTGTTAATTTGTCCAGAAAAACTATTTTAATCTGCATATTGACTGAGATATTTGTTTGCCTAAAGAAGAGTTTAAGGGGACACAATGTGTGAAAAGATGGTGCAGCTTTCTCTTTAGGAACAGTTGCAAAATGTAACTGTAGCACTAAAAAGAAGGATCCCTTAAAACAACCAGGCTCTTTTGAGAATGCACTTGTAACGTTCTCAGAAAGCACTCCATTACTCCTAAAACATAATTATCAATAACAAACTGAGAGCAACAATCAACTCCTGTGAAACTGAGTTTATTACAGTAAAATAAACCACATAGCCCAGAAGCTGTCAATAATAGACGTTACTAATACTAGGAGAAACCTTAACTGGATTGATTTCAGTGAAATTAATTACTTGCTTTTATGCAACACAGGTATGAAATATGCTGTGATAAAAATCATGGATACAATATGGACATATGAAGGGATTTCAATCTCTTTGGTCCACCCCATATTTTAATGTTTAGGAATCTAGCCAAATGTAATTTTGAGGCAGCTGCCAAATCAGTGGGAAAATTTCACAATCGAACCTACATAATTGGCAGTCCCCATCTTTGGGCAAGTCAAGATTTGCCAACTACTGCAATCAATTTAAGGGCCAGGAGCTTCTTGTTCTGAAGGCAGCAGCTTTTCACTGGACTGAAAACAGGAGCTGTTCTAGGCAATTTTCATTTGATTCCCTTCCTACAGTACAGTGTGTTGTAGTGTGCTCAGGCTTTGTAGTCTCTACCATGTACATTACCCAGCAGGTTTATGTACCTGGATGTTGGATTTAAGTGTTCTATAGATGTAAGACATTTCTCATTTAGTTCTTTGTTTTCAATTATGAGACTGTATTATATCTTGTTTTGGTTTTTGCTGATAAGCAGCAGAAGAAAAATGAATGCTAGGAAAGTGGTTGGCACTTTACACATAAGAAAAACTCAGCAAGTATCATTCCACATTCTTTTGGCATTAACCTTATGATGATGTCTGTTTCTCTCTTCCACTGCCCCTGTACATTAGTGCCTCTTCTTTCATGACATTTTAGCATTTGTGATCTTCCTATTAGATTAAAGAGATTTTTTTTTCTTCCTTAAGTTGTAAAGTGTATCAATCTGTCTCCCTAAATTCTTAAGGAAATTCTGTTCTGATCTTGATCAACCTTTCAACAAATATTACCTGATCACTAGTATGAAAGACCTAAAAATCTTCTCATGGTATTTCACATGGCAACTTTGTATGTGTCTCTCACTTGAGAAAAACCTCTCTCCCACCTAAGCTCAGCCCAGAAAAATAATAAAATCTTATTTATTCACACTAATCTCCAGAAAGAGGTGTGCTGTAATACCAGGATGGAAGTAGATTAGTGGCTTCCATAAAGAGTATTACACTCTTTTATATTGTCCACTGTGCCTTTCAAAGCAAAGAACATTCTAGGTAGCTAGTTTAACTGACTGTGTCTTTCTAAACTTCATTTTTTGATATTATTGCTGCCTCAACAGCTTGCTGCTTACTTCTGTGCAAGTCCATGCGTTTGAGAAAAAGGCAAACACCTCAAATATTTCTAAAATTCTTTTTGATTGTGGTATCCTTGAAACTGATCAATTTTTAAACATCCATTACAGTTTACTTTCAAGTGAAGCATTTAGGACATCTGACTACCCCATGCAGGAGCACCAAAAGGAAACAGCAAGTGATACTAGTGCGTCACTCCCTGCTGTGGGGAATGGAAGCACTCAAGTGCTGACCTGACTTGCTGTGTAGGGAAGTTAGCTGCTTGATGAGGGCTCAGATCCAGGATGTTCTGAAGAGACAGTGAAAGCTTGCCTGATGTTCTGAATATTAGCCCCTGCTGTTCTTCCATGTTGGAACCAATTATACTACAAGGGGTAACCTGGAGGATAACAGATATAACTACAGAACTCTGGGGGCTATAGTCAAAGCATTGGGACTCAGGGGTATTATCGTGAGTCCTGTGGGTGAGAGGAAAGTGTGCAAGAGGAAGGCACACAGTAAGAAATATGATAAATGTGCTTCTAGTTTAAAAAACTCCAGTTCAAAATGTTCATATCTTAAAGTTCAGAAAATTTGGTTTTTATACAACACTGATGGGTTGTTAAAAATAAATTACAGAAAAATATTCAGTAGGCTTTCTATGGTTCATGTGAATACTCATGAAAAAAAAATAGTAACCACATTGAATGATATATTCCTTGAAAACATTCCATTAAAAACATTAGATAAAAACATCATCAGAAATCTAGATAATACTATATAGGAGAAACAATAGAGACTAGGGTTCATTTTGTTCTGCTTTGTTTTGTTTTGTTTGGGTAGAGGACAAATTGATCAGTGACAGTATTTCAAGTTGTTAGCTTTGATTTTACACCCTCAAGGCAAGAAGCTAACTTCATTAAGAGGCATATAATTGCAAAAAAATTCTTGTATGAGTTGGGTGTTCTTAACTTGTTTCCAATTTTCTTGTTCTTGGGAGTGAAAGAAATATTATGTGCCACCTGGTTTATATACTAAAACTGTGGTGAATTTTGCTTTTCTCAGTTTGCCCTTCTGGAACTATTTCACATGAGATAGGAGGTTTATTTTATAATGTCATATAAATGTCTATTATAACATACATTGTAATTTGCATCAAGCAGAAAATCAAAGTGTGAACAACACATGCAAAATGGGCTCAAGGTAGCACATTTTCTTCATGTAACTTTATCACAAACCAGAATGCCCACAGCTTTAAACAAAATTTCCTAATTGAGTGTTACGGATTTTTTCCCTTCCCAAGTACAAACGTATTAAATCTGGTGCAAATGCTGGATATAAACCAGCCTTATTTCCCCACAGATCCTTTGCTCCCCTGATAAATGATTTAAAACTAGGATAAGATTGGGATTGAGCTTGGATTTGTTTGGTATGATGGTGGGATTGTCTGAATGAAATAAGGTTTTCCATGCTGCTGCATATAAACTTGTGTCATCTTGTACAGAGCTGCCCATTGAGCAGTTTGTGGCATGGGACTAGTACTGTGCAGAGACTGATACAGCTGTATCACCATGATGGAGCCGGTAAAACATGCCTCAAGGAGCAATGGGAAAGAGATATTGAGAAGCTCTAGCAGTGTAAAAAAATCTCTGAAAATAAGAATAGATAAAGGAGACCTAAACATTGTTTCATTACATAATTGTAAAGAAATGATGCCAAGGGAAAGCCATTGAGTAGGTTTATTTCTGGTATTTCAGAGATGTGGTATTTTAAAAGCCTTCAATTAATTCAGGCAAGTTAGAGACACTAGCAAACTCTTGCAGGACCTTGATGATTATAGTACTCAATTGTACACGGAAATAACATCCCTCAGGTTTTTCCATATCAAAGTAATACACTACCAGTACTGACATAGTAAGTCCAAGTAGTGAAGAAAATTGATTTCATTAGCTCAGCCATGAAGCTCCTCAATAGAACTGTCTAAGCACTTTTAAAATAGTATCAAAGTTATTTCTCAGTAGGGAGAAAATGGAGTCACAAATATGAGTAATGATCACTTATATATGTTAAAGATGGATATATGTAGAGAGAGATATACCCACAGAAATGTTCTGAATGAAGAAACTGAGCAAAATGAATGATAGCCTTCACTACAGCAATTGGATGTATATATAAGAGGAAGATATATAATTAATGTAATTGTTTTAACCTTCCAGTGTGCTTCTGGCAGGAAAAATAAATCACTGATTTTGAAAGATTCAATTTATTCCCATCCTGACAGTCTCAGTTCAGCTACATAGATTTAAAATTCCATATGTCCCTTTTGTGTCAATGAATTGTCTCATGCAAGTATAACTCATATCTTTGTGGTTGTTCTAGCATTATTCCTGTCTTGAATCAATTCTAAGACATCACAATTGAGTTAAGAGTTCAGAATTTTCAGTTTCCAAAACATCTGAAGGATGCTTCAGTTCATGAACATGCTCATTAGCAAACTAAAAAGTATTCTAAGAAGCATTTCCCCTTTCTTTATATTCCTCTACAACTCTGTGGTTTATAGTAGAAAACATACACTTCAGTAATAATCCCTTTGTAGTATGTAACATCAAAACACACACTTATTTTAATTCATATAATATCACACAAAAGACACAAGTGTGTCTGTGGCAATGAAATAGTCTGAATATGAGAGTGCAGATTCTCAACTTTGTACAACATTAGAACTTATGTTTGAATTGTGTTTCTCTCACATAAATTAATTCAAGATAGGAACCCACAGCTGGGCATTTATGTTTTCGAAAGAAGCCTTGAACATCTATCCACTAGTAAAGATTAACAAGAAGGAAAAAAAAATCCCTTTTTTTCCATCCCAAATCAAAATGTTTCTAGCTTCCTATAAGAAAAATAAATGCAAGCAATCATTTTTCTAAGTAAACCTAACTTGTAGCTACAATTTGAGAAAGAATAATGCTTACAGAATAGGAAAAAAACAACCTGAACACCTGTACTTAAGAGACTGACAGTGCTGCAAGTTGATGAAGATCTCATTTCTGCCTTCCTTCAAAAAGATCATAGAATTACACTGTTCTTCACTTTAACAAACATCTGTAGTGGACTGCAAAAGTGTTTTGGCTAATGTCAGCTGAGCTACTGTTCTGGAGTAATTATAAATCAGATATTTCCATATTTATGTAAAAGCAGGGTAGGTGAAAATTGTTTTGGCAGTACCTATTGATTCCATAGCACTCTTTTTTTCTTTTTTTTCTAACAACCATTCATGAGAGTTGAATAAGATGTGATTTTTTTTTTTTTTTTTTTAAGATTGAGGGCATATGACTTCTTCCATTTTAGCAGACACATGTTCAATTTCTATATATGCAATACAGTGAAGTAACAAAAGACATTTTAACTGCAGATGAATGATCATTACAACTGTTTAGGGTGCCTACCAGGCTAACCTCTGGTATTTAGTAGTTTTTTTCCTTATAATCCCTGGGTGGGTGTTGGGTTTTCCCTCTAATTCACTAGTTTTTCACAACTTTTGTTGTTGTGGTAGCTGTTCTCATGAAAAGCCTTATTCTCTCTTAAACAGCATTCTCTGATAAAATATTTTGTTTAAAAAACAACCGTGATCACATTAAATTCCCTACTGCTGCAGCAACTCAGTTTAGCCTCCTTTCTGACTTTCATAAAGTGTTAAAATTGTTAGAAAAGCCAAATCAGGGACCATGAAAACCTCAGTTGTGTGGAATTGTTGGCAAATAGTACTTTTAATGGGCTTTGATTATAGAATAACTAAAAGCTTAATGTAGCTGTATAAATCACTTCTTCATCCTATCTTAGTCTTAAGAACTCTTAGTTTGGGGTTTTTTAAATCATAATTTGCATTTTTATTCATGACAAAGTTCAAACTCACACTGGAATTTTAGAAATATAATTCCTTTTTGAATTACTGAAGTTCAAAGTCTATTGTTATTACAATAGATTTACTTATTACGGTGTACAAAGGCTTCCCTCTTGTCATTCATAAACACCCCAAAATATAGTTCGAAACAAAAAAAAAGAAAAGGAAAAATGTTAGTTTTTTACTCATAGGGGAAAAAAAAGCTTTCCAACTATAGTTAGTATTCTTGGAAATAGATATTTGTAATGAAAATACTGCTAGATTATATCTGTAGTTGTACTGCAACCTAGACAATGTTAGCAGAAGGAGCGTTATGCATGGGTGACACACAGCTTTATGCTCTAGAATACCCACAAACTAGCAAGCCATTTTCCTTAATTTACTTTTATGTGCTTCAGTTTCAAATGCATTTTACAGACTTAATGGTTTGGGAAATTATTATGGGAAAAAATAATTCAGAGTTGACCTTTCTGAGCTACCTGTTATTTGATTGGCTTAGTGAGGAATGTCTTTAATTGAATTTGTCAGCAACAAAAATATGTGTGCTAACAGCTGTTGACTTACATTTTATAATTATTGTTATTACCTTAGATAAATATTTAAACAGGCAAAGAAAGAGTGGGAGTAAAACAAATTCACCTACAATAGCACAAAGTGAATTTCTCAATGGAGATATTGTAATACTCACTGTTTCTTTAGAAATATATTTCTGAATTAGCAGAAGTTGCAACACATCTTTGTTGTTCAGTGAAAAAAATCACAAGTTATACATTGGATGATGTGAGTAAATAATGACTAAATACTGTGTTATATCCTTAGCTAGAGCTTCATAGTATCATCAGAAAAATTACTTGAAAATTCAGGCTCAAATTCTGCAAATCCTGACTACTTCTCACGAGCCCAAAAAAGCTCCAGAAAAATACAGATTTGTCCTTTGTGCACAGGCTTGTTCTTTGTGCAATGCACTGTAGAAGTAATTAAAAAACAAGCAAACAAACAAACAAAAACCACTCTGCAACTCTATAATTAATATAGGATGAAGCAACCAGAGTGCTGAATTTACACAGAAAAAACATTATATCAAAAAATGAAATTAATTTCCAAATAATTCAGTTCTCATCTCTTAATGTTAAAAAGATAATAATAATTTTGGATTGATTTTGTGAGGAAATTCTTGAGGTTTGTTTGTTTGCTTGTTTGTCTGTTTGCCTGTTTTTAAAATGTCTTAGTGTTATTAAATCATATGTCAAAGAGGAATCATGAAACGTGTCGCTGTCTTCTAGTCTTAAACAAAGTATTTTTTGAGAACAAACAGCAGTTTCTTTCATACACATTATTTCTTTCACCCTACCTAACAAACCTTTTTGTAGTTCTTTTTTTAATGGTGTTCTGCCTAATTACTTGCCATAGAACTAAAGGAAATGGTTCACATGTTCTACATTATTGGTTAAAAAAAAAAAAAAAAAAGGAATAAACTCTTTGAGGAAAGCATATCACTTCTTATTAACCTAGGGGATTGAATGCATGTGAAATTACCTCTAATTCCAACTCACACACCAAAATGAATTCAGGATCAGTCCTTCTGCTTTTCTAGATATGATTCTTTTTTCCTATTTTCATTACTGGAGCTCTTCACTTTGGTTATTGAGACACAAAAGCACTGTATACTATTGGGAACACCTAAAGCTGACTGTGTTTGGATAATGTAGGATTTATCAGAGGCATAAAAAAAAATATAAGTACCAATCAGCCTACTTTCAAGGAAGCAGTTCAATTGTTGTACTAGTCTATATGAAAGAATTATACGAAGTGAGAAACAACAAATGACAAAGATTTTAGAGCAGAAATGTACATCCAAAGTAATTGATCTCTAATGCTTCTGAAATTACAAATCTTGTATTTTGCTTAATATTTGCACTAAATTATATAAACATATTTCAACTTGTGGGGAAAAAAACCCCAAAACTATTGTATTCCAGTTGTAGAACTTTCATCAGCCTTGCTAACATCTCTTATATACAATTTCTCCTAATTCAGGCAGAAAACATTCTACTTCAGAGACAGGATTATATGCTATTGCCTATCAAATGAAAGTTTATGTATGAAAAAGAGATTTTGCTCCAAGTATCCAAGACATCGGCTTTTTTTTTTTTTTTCCTCAGCTAGTGGACAAATAAGTAAGATAGCAGCATATCTGAGATGATCTTGTGCTGCTCATGGTCATGAGCAATTTGTCAAAGGATTTTTTGAGGCATGAAGTAACACAAAGTAAATATGGAAAAGCAGTAGAAATCCAATAATGTGATTAGAAAATGTAGTTGATAATCCAAGTATAATTTGAGACCATTGTATTCTTTGCTGCAGTTCTTATGCAAGAATTTTAAATGAATGGGAAATTTTAAAAGGTTTTTAAGAAATTCAAAATTAAAAAATATTTCTGCAATGCATTTCCATGGCACATTTTGCATTACAGTCTCTATAATAAAACAGTATCTAATGTACACAAGTTTTAAAAAATGTCTACCAATAATGGAAGTATGATGAAAATTAGGAAACTACAGATTTTGAAAACTTGTGCAGGAAGCCAAGTGTCATGATGGTATAACTTCAGCCTATTAAGGAGCTTGTTTTACACTATGGTTGAGAAACTCATGACATGAGCCATGTCATACATTACAGTGACACATTTCATAAAAATCTGTTCTTTCTATATGATAGTATGTTGCTTTTCAGAAACATATTTCCATTTACTCTAAAGAGAGACAGTAAAGCTCAAAGTGGGTGAAGATAAACACTTTCAATAAATCACTTTTGCCAAGTACTCGATACTGCTCTTCACCCGAAAACAGGTAAAACTAGACAAATCCACTATTCACCTCTTATGATTTCTAGTAGAATGTCAGTATGGTAACCTCAGGGGATTCAGGTGTACTTTAGCAGCCCTGTAAAAGTTACCTGCCCAGTTTTAAGCAGGGAAAAGGCATTTTCATACTTACATGCTGTCATCTATATTACTGTAGGAGATCAGAAATGCAATTATGAATCAGCCAAACTAGAGAAATTAACTGTAGTTATTTACAACATCAAAGGATGTTGAAACCACAAAACAAGGACACAAACAAAAGTAAAGAATTTTTGCCTTTTTAGAATCTTGAATGTTAAGTCAATTGTTAAAATTTTAAGTATGGCTTTTTCATATGAGACTTCAGAAAAAAGTTATACCTGAGTTATCCTTTTAACCTATACTTGCTGTCAGCTACTGGGTCACTCAACATTAGAGTTCATGTTTAATGAAAGGATAAATAAAATATATGGTAGTCTTAGATGTATTTTGAGTGTTTTATGAAAAAGTTGATTAAATTTATCAAAGACTCTATAACATAAAGACAGAAGAAATAATACACAGTATTATGCATTATAACATTTCAGAATTGTGTATGCTACAGTATTGTAATACTTACATCTGTAAAACATAGTCTAAGTTTAACAACTGGAGTAACACTGACTAGGGAGGTGATTGTTCCCCTGTATTCAGCACTGGTGAGGCCGCACCTCGAGTGCTGTGTTCAGTTTTGGGCCCCTC
>JAOBAS010006760.1:0-13081 GCA_025311575.1 Elanoides forficatus | reverse complement strand
GGGAGATGTCACTGGAGGCTTCCCGAAGGCACGTGAAAGCCTGCGGTTGTGCTGTGCAGCTTTCAAAGCACTCCCAGTCAGCCTCCACATCTGCTCTTTCTAAAGAGCAAAACACGGTGGTGGTCTCCACGTGCCCGACTTCACCGCCAGCAGATGTGGAGGCTCCCTGTCAGTGCCTGTGCCACAGCACCATGAGTACATGAGCTGAGACACTGCAGCCTCTCTGCTCTTCCTACGCTAGTCGTTTCATAGAACAATTTCAAATAACTTCAGGAAGTGCTGCTGCTAGAGCCCTCTAGACCAAACCACAGAGCAATAGCAAGCTGATATAAATGACAGGCTTTTAAATGAGACTCAATTTTGAGAGACATCATTGGCCTCTACCAGCCACTCCATCACATTGGGGTGGGCTTGTTTGCAAAACTTTCTGGTTGCAAAACTTACTCTTTCAATTCTTCAATTTTTTCCTGCTTGCTTGGCTTCTCCAGAGCTTGCATCCACTTCTCATAGAGGTCAGATGACAGGAGTTTGGAGGGAATATTTCGGAGGAAGTCCTGCAAGGCCAAGAGATTTAGATGAGGGTTTGGACGCTACTCCTGAGCACAGCGGGAGCATGACTGTGACATGGGCTCACTAGGAGGCAGGTTGGCTTCAGCTACCTGACCATCAGCACTGGCAGAGCAGTGCGATGCACAAGGACACACCAAGTACACCTGCACTGGGGTAACAACAGGACCCAGCTCTTAGCTGCTTTTTGTTCACCCATAAATCTCAGTGTTCCTCCCTGGTGAGGATGCTGAGGAGGAAGACAAAGTGAGTTTCCTGTGGGCATGCAAGAAATCAGCAGCACAACAAGTGGGACTGCAAACCAGGTGGAAAAGGAAAATGCCAAACTTTCCCAAGCCTGAAGCATTTAGTCTGGCTTTGCTCTGGCCTTGAGTTGGAGTCCCACCTAGGTCAGCTCTGGGCACTGAAGTGGGCCTGTGCAGACCAGCAATGTCCTTCCACCACTGCAGGTCAGAGGAGCTCACCTTCAAGACCACTGCCAGCAGGTGCACAGATTTGCTTTTCAAATCAACATTCCTGCCTTTGTTTAGGTCCTCCTTCAATTCCTTTCGTGCTTTTTCATTGGCAGCTTTTCTGAATATCCCTTCAGTGGAAGGTCCTTTCATATACAATATAGCTAGGAGATTCTGCAGGGGGGAAAAATGGAGAGGAATGGGAGAACAGTTACTTGGGTGAAGGAAGATCCTTTAGCAGGTGAACATTTCTTTAGAAACAGAAGAAAAATTGTCTGGAGGTACACTGTGCTCTAATTAGGTGAGTATCTAGTTCTTGCTCCAAGTACATTACATAGGCAATAACCTGATTTTCCACCAACCCACCCTCTTTTTGGACTGGTGAATTCCACTAACTTCAGTGGAGTCACCCCTGCTTCCTTCCAGAAGGAAACAAGGGATGGCTTAAGTCTTAGTTCAAATCCCTTCCTTCCCAAGCCAGGCAAATACTGCTTAGAAGAGACAAAAGCCTGTCTACTGGAAAAGCCAACTCAGTGGGAGAACCATCACAAGACTGTTTTTATCCAGAATATAGTGTTTAGGTATTTGTCAGTGGCAGTCCATAGCTGAACACTTTTTTCAGGGAAATACAGAAATCCTTTGAAGTTTATGTTGCTGGAAGATTCATTTAAACGACTTCTGTAGAATCACAGATGTTTGTACTAAGGAGCAGATGTCCTATTCCCAGTCCTGGGTTGTCTCCACTCAAAGTTACTTCCAGTGAAAGTTGGGTGGGCTGGACAAAACCTGCAGACCTGACCCTTTCTACATCTGGGATGAGCCCTGAGCTTATCAGAAGTGTATGTGGAGGGGAAACACCAAAATCACTCATCTCCTGGGTTCTACAGAACAAGTACTGGGGATCCTGCCTCACACTGGAAGCCAGAGGTATGATAACCGTATTGCCAGGCTTGCTTACCTGGACCGGTTGCGGCAGTGTGTCATCTTCCCCACAGATAATTGCCAGAGGCTGGCCAAACAGAGCAATTTTGACACCTGAGTCAAGCTGCCCTGGGGAATTCCCATTGGTAGAGCTTCGTCTCAGAGTAAATGACTGCGATATCACCTTCTTTCTTTTCATTGTTCCATCTGCTGCAAGCAAAAGAAAAGCAAAAAATCAAATTTTTAAAAAAAACTGAGCACACTATGTGGCCTTTCCTCTGTGTGCAGTGCAGAGTTGTATGTTGAAACAACTCAAACTCAACAGGGAGAAACTGAAAGACAACTAAGTGGTTACTAAGGAAACAACCACCTAAACTGTAAAACTGTGACCATCCCTCTAAGGACACCACCTTTCCTGTTTTGGCATTGTTTTGTTTTACATTCTAGTTACTGTTTCTTCTTAGAGAGTGGGAACATGCAAGGCACAGAAATAACAGCATTTATAGAGATTTTTGATATCACAGCGGTTTCTGTGATAACTATCTAAGGCAGATATGTCAACCAGGCAGCTGGCAATGACAACAATTTTCACTATGCGGTCTGACTGCACCCCAACCTTAGGGCAGGAGTGGAACTAGGGGCTCCTGCTTTTCAGCCTCTTTCACAGAGGCTGAAAACACACGGCTCCAGCTCTGCCAGCTTTGGAGCCAGCTCTAATGATAGTGGTCCATGCTAGAGCTAGTGCTTGCCCCCTGCCAGGAGCAGGGAAGTGATACTTGCTCCAGAGGATGGGAGCATCACTGTAGGGCCTCATTGGCTTCAGGGTCAGGAACCTCTTAGCATGGCTTTTGCATTCTGCGTCTTAAAGAGGAGGGCATGCTAGGAATTTGGAGATGATGGTTGTATTGGGATGAGGTGTGGCTTTTTTTCCCTTTCAGAAACAGTGAGAGAAGGATCCTTTTGCTAGAAAACTTTCTAAAGGAGTTGCCTTCTGCAAATTTCCTAAAAAGGACTTGCCTTCTACTCCAAAATCAAGTTGTCTTATGCAAATGAGAAGTTCTCAGGACCTGTATTTGTGGCTTAGCACAAGTCCTTGGTAGGGAGGGGTTAAGAGCTATGAGAAAGTCACCTAACATTATAGTATCCTATAAAATGTTTCCTTCTTATACTCCTGAAAAACGGTCTGATATGATGGTCTGCTCCAAATCTGACCCTGCCCTGCTAATGGGCTCCTCCTGGTTGTTTACAGGTGCTGAGGTTTTGCATGGCAAGAGAAAACAAGTGCTGTTGCTGCTGCCAAGAGGGTCTATTTGCTCTGGCGTGCAGCTGCTGGTAGCGGTACTCAGTACTCGCTTGCAGTGCCACACCTCAGTGGTGATGCTCGAGTGAGAAAGGAGCACTTTTACTTCCCATCGCTGCCAGGGAACACAATGAAACATGGCTCTGAGGACTAGGGACAGGTATACAAGACCTCTGGCGCTCAGCACTGTCACCTCTGCCACTGAGCATAAGGGAAAGCAGTCATTTGCAAGTGAGTGGCACTCCAGGGCTTAAGCCGTCTCCTGAATGACGCCGAGAGCTGTGGATTGCTCTCTGGGAGGTGAAAAACAGGTGGTTTTGCAGAAGCGCCAGCTTGCAATTATTATATAAGAAAGCAGTTCCTCAGTTTGTTTTAAAACTCACCAGCTGAATGGCAAAGTCCGTCTTCAGTATCTGCTGGCACTAGCATGGGGCATTTCTTGGCATCAGCCTGCAAGAAGCATATTAGGGTTACAGAGCTGCCACCAGCAGCGAGGACCACCAGTGAGTCACTGCAGCTCCTCAGAAATCTGTGGGACGCTCCAGGGAATAACCAGAGCAAGCCCAACATCTGCTGAAGAGGGGCCTCGGTCCAGGAGTGACACTGCCTCACTGCCCAATAGAGGGGTTTGTGGTAAACCCTGCAGCCAGCCACCCCAGACCTGCCTGGCAGGTCACAGCCCCGTGCTCTTTCAGGCTGTGCTTTTGATCCAGAGAAGCCACAGCCGGACACAGCCTGCTCTTCTGTGTCCTCCCCTGGCACTGTAGATTTCCTCCCAAACTCCTCCAGCGAACCTTGACGGCTTCGGAGCCTGCCGGATTCCTGAGCAAAGCTCCCTGGGAGCCTGGGGAACACGCCGACTGCTCACAGCAATGCCCAGCTCCTTCTGCAAAGCGCTGCGCGGAGCTGCCTTTGAAGGACTCTGCCCGCTCGTGGGTAACGGTAGGCAGCCGGCAGCTCCTACAGGGGCCACCCCCACTTTGCTACAATATCTCGTATCAGTACCCGAGAAGGATCGGGGGAAATGGAGCAGCTGCTTACCTCCAACTGGCATTCAATCAGACTCTCCATGTTCCCAGCATTTAGTGTCTTTGACTAGGCAAGAAAACAAAGACACTATGTGAATAATTGAATGCTATGGTTTAGAAATCAGAGCTTTTCAAAATCACTCTATTGACAGAGCTAAAACAATAGACACTCACAGTATTACAGCTGCTTAACACTTTCATTAGGAGTTTGATCGGGGGAGCTCTGGACACTCTGGTTTCCTTCGGTCCTTTTGTTTGCCTGTTTATTGAACAGGGAATGGACAAAGAAAGAGCTTTGTAAAACTGCACCCTTCTTGTCTTTCTCACCTACAGGCCAGTCTAGCATTTAAGTATGATCCTGAACCAGCAAGATATCCCACACATGTCAATCATAAAGCCCTTCTCTGGAAGACACTCAGCCCTGCTGCCCTATCTGCCTGTTGGTGAAAACACAAAAAAAGCAGCTTTCCATTTTTAGTCCATGCAAAAAATGAGCAAGTGGTGACAGCTACATATGGTTGTTAATCTGGAAACACAAGGCTAAGCGAGTCAGTCAGCTCTGCCCATGAGCTACACTTAGCAGTGGGCACACCTCTCCCCCTTCTACATTTTTGTACATCTCTGCACAGCTGCATCTGGAGCACTCCACCGACTTCAACTGCGACACCACAGATTTTATCCCAGGTAGTACTTACCCAAGGAGTGAGTCCAGCCAGAGCTCCTTCACCTCCCGCGAACTGCAGAGGAAAGGAGAAACAGCATCACTCCCCACTGCAACTAATCCTTTGGACGGAGACAGGCAACTAAACAGTTCTACCCCACGTGTGCTGCCTTATATACGCAGAAGGGGCAGGTGGAAATTCACAGACAGGAAGAAGCATCATGGGGCAGGACAGAAACACTACGAAATTTCTGGCTTCCTCTTTCCTTTTAGAGGAGCTGCTTTTTTTTTTCCTTCAAGAAAAAAAAAAAAAACCACCCTTGTAGCTGTTATGGATGGAAAAGATGAGACACTTGCCAGGTAAAGGTTCCATCTAGCATCACCAGCGTGAGGTGGGATGTGCAGAGGGGGCTGCAGTGTGGGCAGCTTCTCCTTACCATTAAAGGGCAATGAGTACAGTCCGTCCTTTGGCTGCTCAGAGACCTTAGATTTTGCAGTTTAAAGATGCACCGCCAGATCAAGTTACACTAAGAATAGTTAAAAAGATGGGGGAGTGGAATAGCCAAGATTCAGGGAAATGTTTTTGTATATTTTTTGAAAAACTAATGGCAACAGTTTGCTGTCTGCAAGCAGATGTAGACACACACTTTGCCAGTGCCAACTAGTTCTTGAGAAGCTAAGCACTGGACTCCTACAGAAGAAGTGGTATTATGTAATAATTTAGTAAAGCATGACAATATGTAATAAAAAGTCTTGCTTAAAATATGTCCTAGTAAGAATTATGTGTCTAAGTAATGAAGTTTAATTCAACTGAAGAGAGAAAAAAATCCAGGAAAAACCTACCTCTGCTCTCCCTATACCTCTTCAGGGTCTGTTGCTGACTCCCCCCCAACCTGAGCACATCAGGAACATAAGGACAACAGTACTCACTCTACCAGGCCATTATGAAAACTCATCAACATGTGATGTTAAATGCATGATATTAGTTCTACTAATTCATTGACAGAGGCAAATTACAACCCGGTATTCTGGGTACCAGTCTTTTGATCTAGTGAAAAAGAGGAGCTAAGGCTGAGAGTCAAAGGGTTGGGAATATTTCAGCGGTGGATTTAGGTGGAAAGCATGCTTGTAAAACTGTGGTCTCTGCTGCTTCCGCCGGTGGATGCTCCATTTCACATGTGCAGAGGACAAGGCTGTGTCATAGCACAGCTCTTTGCAGATGCACTTTATGGCTACATGCGCTGCTGAATTCACTCTGAAAGCCATTCTGTGCTTAACCACATCAGACCTGGATCCTGGGTTGTCATGCGAAACAGACAGGCAGTCTCAGCTTGAGTCTGGCAGAAATCCAAGGTGCAAAATTCACTTTTGGTTAGACAGACATGTGTCCAGAAGGGCAAAAGGAGAGCTGCCCTGCTTTTGTGGGGGCGGGGTTGGATGCTGTAGATGGCCTTTCAAGTCCTCTTGAGGCCCATCATTTCCATGCTCCTGTAACCAGTCTGTAGACCTGTTTAGGGCTGAGACTTGCAGGAATTTCAAATGCAGCCCTGTGCATTCACCACTGATTTTTTACTCACTGCTGTAATTGATTTTCTGTTAATTAACAGTCCTGTGACATCTGTCATTTCCCTACTAAATTCCATGGGCCAATGCATGTTCTTGCAGAAATATTGTCATCCTGCATCTTGTTCTCCTAAGAATTTCTTCCAAGGCTCCCTGGCAGCTGCAGCACCCCTGCTGATAATCCCAGCAGGATTCCTGGGATAAGGGGAATCTATTTTTCAGTATGTCTGCTAAATGTGTATCTAAATGTATCTGTGTGTTAGGTATCTCAGAGGCTTAAGGGACCTATACAATTCAGTTCTGCCTTGCCCTCACTTCCAGCACTGTACGTAGATGTATTTCTGAGCTCAGTCTGTTGCATCATTAAGACACAGGGTTTGATCTGGAAAATGTGTGACTCCTGAAAAAATGGGAGTTTAATGGGTGGTGATTAGCCAGCCGAGAAGCTCAGATTACAAATAGGGCACAGCTGTACACAGGGCATAATGCTTTGAATTTCCCAGGAGGAAAAGATACAGTGATGGATGGTGTATTGATAGCACACCACCAGCCTGTCCATTGGCACACACTGCTGTATCTGTAGTTAGTTCCCACCTATTAACAGTTGCGGGGATATAATGGCCATTGTACATGGAAGGTGTGTGTATAGGCCTGTGTGCCCATGTGGAAGACAATTTGATTTTTTTTACCCTCCTGTTATCGTTCTTTCTTTTTATAGCTCTTTTATGGTGCGTATCACAAACACTTAATTTGTGCCAAAATTACTTTAAAGCAGCTTATTTCATCATGAACAAACATGCCCCACCTGAATAGCAGGCATCCTAAAAAGCTATGGCTTAGCAGAGTAATTGCATGGCCACATGGAACGAAGCTTGGCTGTATTTGTGAAAAGCAATAAGTGAGCATGTGCTGGCTCCCGTCGAGCACCGCAGAGCTGTGTGCAGGGTCCTGAGGTCGGAAGAGCTGATGCACCAGGTGGGTGAAGGCAGGAGGACCAGCACAGTGTGAGCTGCCCAGAGCAGCTTCACAGCTTCCTCCACCAGTGTGTAAAGGGTAACACAGATGTAGCTCCCAAAGCGGATCTCCACACTGAATATTAACAGAAAAGGCCTGTCATATGGAATATTTACAAATGAAGGTGTCTGACATGAACAACTTCTTCTCTCCCTGAAGAGATCAAGTCCCTCTCTACCACATAGCTCTGCTTTGCAAACTCAGAGCCTTTGCAATGGTCTGCCCCTCAGTTTGGTACAGATCTTATACCATGATGCATTAGAGGAACCTCTTTGTTGTATGACAGTGGTTGCCCTAGGGTGAGCAGAATAGATGGCAGATGGCTTGGGCACAACTGGAGCTGTTTGCAGCTGATGTGTTTCTCCCAAGCCATCCCTGACTAAATGAATGCACTCTCCTTCACAGACATTGGGACATTTACACAAAGATCAGGGCGTGGGAGAGGGGGTGGACTTACAGGAGTTTCGTAGAACTAGCCTGTGTATGAGCTTGTTCTGGTTTTGGCTGGAATAAAGTTAATTTTCTTCCTAGTAGCTGGTATAGTGCTGTGGTTTGGATTTAGGATGAGAACAATGTTGACAACATGCTGATGTTTCAGTTGTTGCTAAGCAGTGTTTATACTAAGTCAAGGACTTTTCAGTTTCTCATACTGCCCTGCCAGCAGAGGCTGGGAGTGCACGAGAAGCTGGGAGGGGACACAGCAAGGACAACTGACCCAAACAGCCAAAGGGCTATTCCATACCATGTGATGTCATGCCCAGTATATAAACTAGGGGGAGTTGGCTAGGGGACACCTTGGCTTAGGGATTGGCTGGGCATCAGTTAGCAGGTGGTGAGCAATTGTATTGTGCATCACTTGTTTTGTATATTCTATTATTATTGTTGTTGTTGTTGTTATTACTTTTCCTTCCTTTTCTGTCCTATTAAACTGTCTTTATCCCAATCCATGAGTTTTACTTTTTGGGTTTTTTTCCAATTCTCTCCCCCATCCCACCATGGGGAAGGGAGTGAGTGAGTGGCTGTTTGGTGTTTAATTGCCAGCTGGGGTTAAACCACAACAGAGGTCTTCCCCTCCTGTACATCAGGTTGCTTCCCTCAGTTCTGCAGAAGTGCTTTGCATTCACTGGAGGGAAAGCAGGAGAAGGCAGGTCCCACAGAGCAGCTGATGCTGGGTAGATCCAGGCCTCTCGGGAGGGCGTTTACTCCTTGAGATGTGAAGCATTTTCCTTGTAGAAGCCAGGACGTCAGCCTGATGCCTCTGCTTCCCCTTGGGCCCAGGCAGCCCCTTTCCCTTCCCAGGGCACGGCTGCTTTTGTGGTCAATTCCCAAGCACTTCGCCCAGCCACTTTTTGGAGAGAGGGCTTATATAGCACTTGCTGCCAACACAGACCAAATGCTGATTTTCCCCTTTGTGTGAGCTACAGTCAGGCTAAGTGTTTTCTCCTCTCTCCTCTTACACTGTGGCTCAGTGAAGGACTCCAGATCATAGCAGTGAAGGGGCAGCATCATTTGAGAGGAGGAAGGAATCAGGAGCTAATAGTAAACAAAAGAACAAAAGAACAAATCTGCTGTGCCTGGAAAGCCTCTGTTTTCTTCTCTCCTTATCAAACCACAAATGGGAAAATCCCAGCCACAGCTCACTTTTGTTTATTTCTACTACTTTCACAAATGTTTGACGTGATGGCTCTTAGAAATGAGGGAGTGTGTGAATGAATCCTGAAACCCGCCTTCACCCTGTTGTCATACAAGCAAGGACACAGCAGGAGCGTAGCTGTGAGAAGGGTACAGCAGGACGCGCCTGGAGTAGTGACTCTTTCAAGCCCATATAGAGCAGAAAGAGCCTTCTTCAGTGCCTCTCCCTGTGGAAAAGGGGTTGTATTCTGGTTTTGTCTTCACTGGCACAACTGCCGTCTCCCCAGGGGACAATAGGAACGTTTACCAAAATAAGAAAAGCAGCTATGCCAAAGTCAGGGAGTTGCTGGGTTGAGGTTTGGTTGGGGTTTTTTTTTAAAAGAAAGCTCTGCACAATCTGTCCACTGACTCAAAGAACAGGGTGGCACGTGGGTTGCTGGGAACAGGTCACATTTCTACACATCTTCTGAAGGCAGTTCTAATTTCCTACCACTCTCCAGAGTGTGTTGTGTATTGCATACGCATGGTTCAGGGTTTGATCACAGAAGAGAAGGCAGCCTGAGCTTTGGTCAGACTAGTCCCTACCTCCTACCTGTAACAGTTCAGAATGAGATCCTTCAACCCAGCTGGTGTTGAACTCTTGCAGTTTTAGTCAGGTGGGACCTGGGCTCATGCTAACCCTGCCTTTGGAAAGTGAAACCCACTGTCAGTTTTTCCCAGCCCTGATCACCTGATTTCTATCCTTAATTAGATATCAAGGTTAGATTGCAATGTGGATTAGATAGCACCACACTTCTACACACTGTGTTACTATTGCATAGGAAAAAGTTACAAATCAAAAATAATACCATAAATACAGCCCAATGGGTATTCTGTGCCCTTCCCATGACACCCTTTTGGTTGCATTTGCTTTGCAGGATGGTTTGTTTATTCTTTCATGGGTGCTCCCCTCAAAACTAAGTTGGCAGCTCTAAACTTTTTTTACTCATCCTCAGGTGACTGGTTCCAATGGGTAGTTTTTTAGCTGTGAAGGGTGGGCGCATATAGGCCATTTTTCCAAAGGGTATGTGCTGGTGTTCAGCTGTGTCTGAATTCAGCTTGCTCTTGTATCTCGGCAGCGCTTGGGAATCACTCATTCCTTGGGCTCCCTGAGGTGGCCAGCACAAAGGGTTTGGGGAATTGAAGTTGCCTATCATTTCTGACTGAGCAGATGCAGATCTAAATGTTTTCTTGCTTACAATAAACAACAAGATAATAGAGAATGCATGCAATTAAGTTTGAATTCTATTCTTGCCAAGATTTCTGGTTGAAGGTACTAAAAAAGTATTGAAAAGTGAGATGCTACTCACTTTTTTTCGTTACTCCAGCAGGTTTCTCACTTACTTTGCAGATTAAATTTCTTACTGAATCCAGAGAGGTGTGAATCTTGATTTTTCTTTTCAGGATTAATACAAATGTTTTCTTTCCAATTTTGGTTGATGTAGGCTTGTATTTCTCCTGCTTCTGCATCTTGTGTTTTGCTTTGAATTTCAGCATCAAAATGATCTCAGACGTCAAAATGAGAATCAGTGGAAACCAGGGATAACCTGGATTTCACATTGAATTCTAACTTGCCTGTGATTTTCAGGCATAAGACATCTCACTTTCATACAAAAGATGATCTGCAGACTTCCGATGGCCTAGGAGCCAGTCTGGAATAAGACCAAGAAAACTTGGCCTGAGTGTAATTTTGAGGTTTCATTGTGTATGTGTCCCATTGCTACAAAAACTAGAAAAGAAAGCCAAGCTCAGGAGTGGCAAGACCTTACAACTCCCCAGCAGAGTGGGAGCTGCCCCAGGCGTAGGAAGCGCCCATGTCCGTGAACACAGCTGTCACTGTAGGCACCCAGGAGGAACAACCAGAAGTACCTGGAATTTCCCCCTCATTCGCCTGCAGTTGGCTTCCTCCAAGCCCCAGTACTGTGATGGGAATATCCCCAAACTCTTCATCATAGCGATGCCCTTGTGAGTTTGTCATTCCTGTGTTGTACCTGCTCCCTAAGTAATAAGTAGAACTACCAGAAACCAGATCCTCATCACCACTAAATTAACCATGAACAGGAACATTTATGACCACACACCTGGACTCCAACCTCCAGGCAAAGCAGTGTCAGGCGAAGCAAATCTTTCCAAGCGCAGCTCTGCTGGCTACAGTTAATCTCCCCCGAGCACATTTGACCCCGTACTTTGGGAGAGTTATTTGCTGTCATGCCCTGTCCTTGTGCATGCACATCCACACACAGCAAAATAAAATGTTCTTCTGTGAAGTTTTGGCCACCCATCAACATCAAGATGATAAATTCGAAACAAACATCTCCATGTTAGTGGGTGATTGCCATATTGTTGCTACTAGCAACAGCTGCTGTGCTAGTGTTTTACATAAACACTCCACTTCTGTATTGCTATCCCGTTTTAGAGCGCGACTACCTTATGAGGACTTCAGAAAGAAAATGCTTCTCATGACACAGGCTCTGCCTCCTGCCGCAGGGCACCCTGAGGTCTCTGGGCAAACGGGACTGTTGCTGCCGCTGCGGAGGGGACGGGGAGAGCGGAGGTGCACCGCTCTCCAGCTGCCGTGGGGCTGGGCGAGCCGGCCTCGGGCACCAGCACCAACTGGCACAACTGGGGGGCACCGAGGGCTGCCTTCCTGGAACAGGGCAGCCGGGTCCTCACCTCCACATTTGCAAAAGCATGGTGACTTCCAGACTGGGAATAAGAGAGGAATTTCCACCCTCCACCAGCTGGGATGGGCTGCTAGAGAGAGTGGGGTGAGGGGAAGAAAAAATGCTTTTGAGATTGACTTCAGCTATATCAGCTAATTGCAGGAGAGGGCTCGGCTTGAAGGCCAGGCTGTTCTGTTCAGGCTTGCGTTCCTGCAGAGTTGGCCATTGATTACTGCTGCCGCCATGCAGACCAGGTGCTGCTATGGCTGCATTTGCTTATTCCATTCGTGTGTGCCTGCTCTGAACCCTGCCTTTGCTTTCAGATCTGCAGTCACTGCGCAGAGATGACAGTAAGGAGTATGTAGAGAAGGTACCTGCATGCCACCGTGTCCGTTTCCCCGTTCAGTGGTAGCTGAGGCTTGAACAGAAGATTTTGTTCTCCCTTTCCACTTCCTTTTCAAGGTTTGTTCGTGCTTTGTTTAAGCTTTACCTTTTCTCCCATTTATCAGATGAGTATGTTTCTTTGGGATTTTTCTCTCTGAAAACAGTCACTGTATGTGGTCTTACAGTCGTGAACTGCCTTATTTAGTATGAGCAAGAAAGTTTGTGAGGGGAGGATATATCTTTAACCAGGCCAACTGATACAGGTGCAAAACCCTTCCTTGGGTCTGAAAAGAAATGCCTGTCTTCAGTCTAAGGATAAGTTGAGAAGAAATGCTCTGAGTTTTACTAGATACATTAATCAGTTACATGGTTACTTGTTGAGATAAGATAGGTACCCCAGAAGTACCTCAAGAACAGTCTTTTCAAAGAGAGATTGAATCCTCTTACCTTTGGGCACCGTAAGATACAAAAATGCTAAGCCAAAAGATGTACAGTCCAGCAACTGCTGTAACATTTGCGTAAACCAAAGACCATACTGCTACAGAGAGTCTTAGTATTGCTTGTGCAACGTCATGAACCGATCCTGTCCTTGTGTAACTTAATTGAACTTAATATTCAGAGAGTAAAAATGAACACTCATTATCCTGTAAGTTATTCCAAACCTAAGATGCTGGTACATTTGCAAGGGGGTCCTACTTCCATTTGGCGGGTAACAAGGCAAAGTGCCTATTCTTACTGCATTATACACAGATCCCCAGAGTATATCTTTCAAACAAAACCCACCGGAATTATTATAGTTCTCTGTTAGTCACCTCCAATGCTATACTCAGCAAAAACATTTGCTAAGCTCAGGCACT
>JAOBAS010006759.1:0-13203 GCA_025311575.1 Elanoides forficatus | reverse complement strand
CCAGGGTAAGTCCTGAGAAACTCTTGAGTGAGTAAACCTTGAGGAAAAAAATAAAAATATGTAAAAAAGGCAAAGAAGGAGATAAACATGAAATTCATCTTGATTTATAACAAAATGAAACACATTGATTTTTTATCATTATGTTAACAGAAAAGTTCTGAAAAATACTGACCATTCCTTAATTAAACCAAGGACTTGAAGCACTGCTCAACTGAAAAATATCAGTGAATTTCATCTGTGAATTTTACTTACATTTTCTGAGGTGATGCCTAAATTTTTCAGTTATCCTTAATCTTCTGCTTTTCTCACTATTCAACTTGCTTTCCTAATTGGCTGCTATTAATATCTTTGATTGCAAATAAATTACCCTAATCAAACATTATATTTTTATTTACCTACAGACATAATAGAAAGCTCGGCATTGTAACCGAACATGTTCTCCATTAGACAGACCAAAGGTTCGACTATTGCCTAAGAGTTCAGCAGCCGTGTCATCTCGTTATGCCTTTATTAGTCAAAACATGAAGGTTTCAGTAAGGGCTACCTGAGCAAACATCACTGTTGCACCTTTGCCTGCCATTATTAACTATTGCGCATTTAATGTACAAAGCTGTAGTTTAGATGACAAAAATGCATTTGGTACTATATAAATCATCACAGTGTTTGTTATTGCTCTTTGGAATGAAGTGACCTTAATTTTGCCATCTGTTATTCACAGACATTTTCCCAGAAGAAATATTCAAGCATCCTAAAGTTTCAAACCTGTATAAACATCCTTCAACACTCACCGCCTCATAATGCTGCTTATGTATTTCAATGTTAGTCAGGCGTCTTCAGAAAGAAATGAAACGTTCTGGGAAACAAATGAAAAAAAAGAAAAGCTGTTCACAACTATTTGTCCACATAAACACATTAGAAACGCTTTCTGTCTCCTTCTGGTATTCAGTAATTGTGGTACTTGGGCAGTCCTTCTCTTTGATCCAGTGCTGTCATATAACGTCATAAAGTCATGCTCAGAAGATCTGGTGTGGATATTTTTGCTGACAGGAATTTCTTCATGCCATCCTGCTTATGTAACACATGGACACGGTCCATTTGGGCATCAAAATAAGGAGTGGAGACGATTGAAACTTTTTGACGTAACTGAATATTTGGTTTAATCTAAATAATGTAATACACCTAGTTCTTATAAAACACTTTTTGTAAGTTGTTTTCAAAGTTCAGTAACTTCTAGTCCTTCTTGTTGGAGGAAAAAAACCCAAGTACAAACTACCTGTCTGGATTTACTCTGCCATCTTACAAAGTGACAGGTTCTACCAGAGGGCTGTTCATCCCTGTCCATTACCTATAGGTGGAATGTGAATGATAAACTTAGCTTAGGTTTCTCACTATTAGTTTCATAAACTCAATTTCACAAAAACTCACAGAACACCACTAGCAGATGTACAAACCTTATTGAACCTCTAGGCAATATACATGATCTCACTGAACTATTACAATTAAAAGTAAACAAAGGAAAAAAGTTTCAAAATTAAATAATCCAACTTTTAACTTAAAAAATGGCTTTAAATTTGTTTCTGGTAAACAGTTTTAAAAAAGATAAAACTTGGATTATGTCATTGGCCACCTTTTTCACTGATAACGTTTTAACTGGTTACTGAGTTGTTCACAGAGTATTTACTTTTAGGATAGCACAGGAAAGCGTTGGATTTCCTAGTATGGGAACAGCTATGAAACTCTATATTAATGACAGTTAAAGTCGCTTCTCCTAGTGTTATAGCTCAGGCAGGGCCATTAAAATGTCAGGAAAACTTTGACCCCATCTTCTCCTCTTTTCTCCACTTATTCACTATGTATGTTTCAGAGTAACTTGCAAATCCTTAGACATAAAAAAAAAGGTTCTGAAATGGATGCAATAAGCAAGGCAATCATATCGTAGGTTATTCTTACAAAAGTTCATTTAAAATACACAGTTTCTTTAAGAATTCTTGTTTTGGTTGACGGGCTTCTACCAAACTGTATCATCTGAGTGGTTCACATCTGAAAATTGGTCAAAATAATAGAATTAACATTTGAATGAAAGATAAAGACTGCCAGATAAAGTGAGGCCCAGTAGATGAACAGGTGACTGACTACCTTTTATCTATTTCTGTGGTCAATAGCATTATGTTAATATTCAGTATCTAACATGAGGGCTTTAAATTAAAAAAAAAAACCCAACATTGGAGAACTAGGCTCTGAAATGTACTCAAATGAAAGTTTGAGTGCAGTCAGTTCAAACACTCCTTCATATAAACACGTAGGTATGAAACAATGTTTGTGATGCAAATTCTGCAATACAATAGGAAAATGATGTGTTCGTAAGTGTCCTAATCAGCATTTCCTGCATGCCAACAATTTAGGATATTCTCAAATGTAAAACCAGTAAATCTTTATAGCCAATGATCAGAAGCTTAAAGAATATTAATAAAAAATCAGTTCATGCATCTCCTAAATTAGAATCATTCTGCATCAGAATTATTAAAATAGATTTCACAAAACCCAAACAGCAAAATTCATTAGAAAAACTTAGCGCAAGAGTGCAAAATCTACATTCACTAATTACAGTTACTGTCTCATTTTGTCATTCCATTGAAGATGTAAGCTGGTATACCAAATTTTTACTCATTAAGTAATCTGGTAATGACAGAACAATTCTGAACATGAACATTAATTAGAGAATCATTCTGAAAGTGGAGAGATCATTTTAATCTGCTTAACTCAACAACATACAATGAAAGGCATCTGAAGTTCAACAAAAGAAAAATATTGGGCATCATATACAAATTTTCCCGTATTTTGTTAGAATCGGCATCACAAAAATCAGCATAATCTAATAATGACGTACAAGGAGGCTGAAGGAACTGTGTCTGTTCAACCTGGAAAACAGAAGGCTGAGACGGGATCTTGTGGTTTCTTCTTGTCTACAGCTATCGACCAGAAGGGTACGGAGAAGATGAAGTGAGGCTCTTCTCAAGGGTGCACAGCGGCAGGACAAGAGGCAACAAACACCAGCTGGAACACGGACAGCCACAAATAGATATTGTGAAACCCTTTTTCACCACGAGAGCGGTCAAACACTGGCACAGGTTGCCCAGAGAACTTGTGGAGTCTCCGTCCCTGGAGATATTCCAAACTCAGCTGGACACAGCTGTGAGCAGGCTGCTTTAATTGGGTCAGCTTTGAGCAAGGGGTTGGATAAAATGACCTCTGAAGATCTACTCTGGCCTAAGTTATTCTATGATTCTGAAGTTTTCAGAGTTTTCATATTTTTACTTTTAACCGCAATTAAATAAAAATTTACATAAACCTGAATCTGTTTAGCCATAGTAGTGGCCACTTAGACTTCTTAGAACAAGGAGGACTTATAAATGACTACAGTCACATTTTATAGATCCAAACACTTTTCAGAACTGAGATGGTTCTTACTCAATTCATGGGTAGAAGTAAAACACCATTGTCTGCCCAGACATGCTGCTAAATCTATATTTAGGCACATGAAGAAAGCCTATTTTGAACTTTAAAGTTAATTTTTAAAAATTGCAAGTATCTAAGCCTTCACTATGGTCAAATTTATCAGGATTGGGGTAAGGTTAGATGTAACCTTGAAAATTTAATAGATATGTCACTCTTCACACAGAAACTCCTTTTCTGATTTTGTTATATAGAAGTATCTTGTAATTCACTCCAATAACCTACACTGCAAATCAGAGAAACAATGATATCACATTCTGTCTTATAATTTCTAAGCTAAATACTACAGCCATTATACTGCAGGGAGGAAATACATTGTACTGTCACTAAATGCTGTTTTGCACATGAAAAGAATGTTCCAAGGACCGGCTAGAAATCATTGTTACTAAAAAACTATCAGTGATACCAAAATGCTGCATTGAGGTAATCAGTAAAAAGCACAGAGCAATGAGGATGGGAACATTCATTTTTTAGTCATTTGATTTTTTTAACCCTAAAAATAAAAGATTATCACTATATGAATCTGTAAATACTGTATCATATATAATTATTTATTTTATAAAGTTATGAATATTTAATTGTGAATCATTGCCCCAAACTTTTATTAGGGAAAATATATATTCTAGGGATCCATATGTCAAAGACACAGTTTGTTCATTCTTGTCATATATATATATATGTTATATATATATAGTAAAAAAGCATGTTAAAATATTGTTACTCTTCTGGCTTTAACAACAAAATTTCTATGAAATATGAGATAAGGGAGTAATTTTATCTTCTTGCCACTTTTACGTGAACATTTCTAGGCTCTCCAAATTACGGGTAATTTTGCCACTCTCTAGAAATACCACAGTGTAATGAAATATTTAATTCAAATAAACAAAGAAAAAGTAGCCAAAGTCCACATTTATTTCAAATTGCATCAGATTTATTTGGTTAACTTTTTCTCTGCTGAAGCTCATAAATAATTAAGTTTGCTATGATATATTTGCACCATCTGTGTAGTTATAGTCTGTATCTTTGCACGGGCTGATTGTGAGGAAAATAATTTTAGTTTCAGACTGAACTGGTTTTAACAAATGCATAATGCATTTAACAAATATATAGTACATTCACTATACTGATTGTGGCTTTTTTCCTTCCATTTACAAATATTTCTGAAAATCAACATATAAAGAAGCAAAGACTGACAGTTAAAAAAAGGGAAGTGGAAAGTAAATAGAGGTAGGGAAGTGAGATTCCAAATTCTTGCACAATTTTCAATTTGCAAATATTTACAACTGCATTGAACATTTTGTTAAAAACATTCCTTGAGAGAGAATATTTTTGAATTATTTAGCAAGCTGCAGGGTAAATAGAAAAAGACTTCAGGAAGAGTTAAATAGAGTTTAAGACTTACAGTTTGGGATTTTCATTCAAAAATCAGAAAAAAAACTATGAAGTTTTTTTCAGAACTATTTTATTGGGTTTATGTGGCAAGGTTTTGGTAGCTGGGGGTGGGGAGAGTGAGAGGGGTGTTTTCTGTGAGAAAACACCAGAAGCTGCCCCCATGTCAGACAGAGCCAGATCCAGCCAGCTCCAGGACGGACCTACCGTTGGCCAAAGCTGAGCCCATCTATGATGTTGGTTGCACCTCTTTGATAACATATTTAACAAAGGGTAAAAAATGCTGTGCAACGGCAGCTGGGAGAGAGGAGTGAGAAGATGTGAGAGCAGCAGCCCTGCAGACCCCCAGGTCGGTGCAGAAGGAGGGGGAAGAGGTGCTCCAGGCGCCAAAGGCTGTGGAGAGGACCATGGCGATGCAGGTTGTCCCCTCCACGGTGGAGCAGATACCTACCTGCAGCCCATGGAGAGCCCATGCTGGCGCAGGTGGATGTTCCCTGAAGGAAGCTGGAGCCCATGGAGAGTCCACGCTGGATCCGGCTCCTGGCAGGACTTGTGGCCTATGGAGAGGAGCCCACGCAGGAGCAGGTTTTCTGGTAGGAGCTGTGACCCCATGGGGGACTGACACTAGAGCAGTCTGCGCCTGAAGGACTGCAGCCCACAGAAAGGACCCGCGCTGGAGCGGTGCGTGAAGAACTGCAGCCCCATGGGAAGGACCCACGTTGGAGGATTTTGTATCCTGCGGGAGGGACCCTACACTGGAGCAGCAGAAAAGAAGGAGAAGGAGGAGGAAGGAATGGCAGAGACAGCGTGTTATAGACTGACCGCAATCCCCGTTCCCCATCCCCCTGCACCGCTTAAGGGGAGGAGGTAGAAGAGTTGGGAGTGAAGCTGAGCCTGGGAAGAAGGGAAGGGTGGGGGGAAAGCTGGTTTCAGGTATGTTATTTCTCATTATCCCACTCTGTTTAATTGGCAGTAAATTGAATTAATTTCCCCAAGTTGAGTCTGCTTTGCCCATGAAGGTAATTGGTAAGTGATCTCCCTGTCCTTATCCCGACCCTCAATTTTTTGTTTTATTTTCTCCCTCTGTCCTGTTGAGGAGGGGGAGTGATAGAGCAGTGCGGTGGGCAGCTGGCAGCCAGTCAAGGTCAACCCACTACGACTATGAACCAGTTCTATTTTGCATGCTTTCCAGTAAAGAAACTCATGTTTATTAAAAAAGAAAAGTAAGAACTTTTTACTGATAGCTAGAAAAAATAATGGCAACTTTCTTCTGGCAACTGCTAGGCTACAGAAAATCATGACTTTAGCCTTAAGCTTAATTTGAACATACTCTATCCAAATAAAACTGCAGAAGGAAAAGACTTCTTGCTATTATTGTGAAGGCCAAGAAATTAATAATTTAAGAGTCGTTAAAAGAAGAAAGAATTCCTAACTTTTTATCTGTCGGTTTAGTGAAACATAATTCATAGCCTCTCTCAAACTGTTATCATTACTGAAACAACAAAGCACACCAGTCCACAGCATGATTCAATATGATGGCAATGGTTGCAGTGATGGCAATTTGGAAAATAGTGTGGAGGGTAAGATGGAAAAGCTGCAGTTCTAAATCACATAGATCACAATCAAATTTAGAGCAATTCCAAATGTAGCACAAAACCCTAAAACCAGTTTTAGCAGAACTGGCTTATGACGTATTCTCTTTGGAGCACTGTGTTCATAATCACTGTCAGTACCGTACTTACCACTGCTGACTTGTCTCAATCCTTTATTCATGGCTTTCTTAAGTTTTGGATATTTCTGTGATTACAAGTTCTGTTGAAAATCACAATGGCTTATTTTTCATGTCTTCTTTCCCATCTTTTGAAACTATTTTCATTCTCTTTTCACTATTAAATGTGGAACACCTCAATCTGGAGTCTCGACACTTTCAGCCAAAATATTTCACGAGATAGAAAGGATTAATTTCTCTCTGAGAAGATTGTTTCACTTACGTCCTTAAGACATGTAGAGAATTCCTCATTTTTACATGTACTCTTGTTTATACAAGTGAGATAACTGAAGTAAAAAGCAGCCAATCAGGAAATTTCAGCAAAGCAGCAGCCTACACATGAAACATTGAAGTCCAAGTAAGGGAAATTTAGAGGGGGAG
Organism: Elanoides forficatus; assembly: GCA_025311575.1. Taxonomy (NCBI): domain Eukaryota; kingdom Metazoa; phylum Chordata; class Aves; order Accipitriformes; family Accipitridae; genus Elanoides; species Elanoides forficatus. The sequence continues at coordinate 6,152 of JAOBAS010006759.1, read as the reverse complement.
TTTAGTAAAGAATTTGGATAAAGGTCACACATACCAAATAAGTCAAAGGGTGCATGTGTTGAAGAATGAAGTCACTGAAAAAAATGAGTTAAGATCTGTTTTTCAGTCCTTTCTGAGGCCATTGGAACAAGAAACAGTAACTTAAGAGCTGCTCATGACTTGCTCATGAGCAACAGCACACAAAAATAAATATATATATACATGTACTGTCCAAAAGGACTGTTGTAGTACACCTGGGAACACTGTGATCATACAACATATTTCATTTAAGATGGTCATACTGACAGGGCTTTGACTCTGGTAGGTTTTATGGTCCAATAATGGAAGGATTTGGAGGTTGAAAGACATTAGGTATATTATTGTCATTTTGATTCCTCACAGACTCTTCAATGATGCATGTTTCCACATCTGTAACTACCTCATGCAGGTTTCTTATCATTTACATAGAAATGGAAGCTGAACAGCATATAAGTAGAAGTGTTATGAGATATTTCTTCTTTTATTTCTATCACAGCTGTTTAATGACTTGTATTATTTTCTTATTTTACATAGATGATGTCGTTCTGCTTTCTTTATCTCCACTAGGCCTGCAGCAATCTCTGGAAGTTTTTCTTCTAAGCTTATAGCTTAGATTCACTGAGAATTATAAGAAGACCGAAGTTACTGTCTTTACCTTTTCTAGAATTAGTCACGTATATGCCTTACTCAGCAGTGGGGTGCAACTGAGTGTCTGGGGAAAAGGTACATTAACCAAAGTAAACAGATATTTCATTTAATTTTGGCAAAGAATACATGCCCCTCCATTTATAGAGTGGATAACTTCGTAACTTTGCCATCTCTAATGTTTCCTTTTGCTTGCTCTACAGGCATATAGAAAACACTAAGGTGATGCCTTTTTGAATTTTTACTTTAACTTTTATAGCCATATGTAATACTATACGCTCCCACCTTATGTTTTTGTGTTTAATACTATTTATTCAACTAACTTGGAGTAATTGCAATTGGAAAAAAGAAATCAGTTTTCCGTTTTATTATGTACTCTCATATCAAAACTTGGTACTATTTTAAGATGTAAAGTACAGTTATTAAAATAAATGCTGTTAACATGTTAAAATCACTTTGTTAAACATGGGTTTGCTTTATCGGGTTTCTAAATCTTTTCTTATTTCAATTATGTTTGGCAACTCTACATGTTTCATTGCTCTGTTCTGTTTTTATGTTGAAAAACCCTCCTCTTATATTTTATATATAAAAAAAAAATAATGCTATGAAGAAGGAAAGACTAAAAAAGCTTATTAGCTGCAACCTGCTACTTATCAGCATCTTGACATACAGTATACCAACAAATAAAAAATATACACGGCTTTTCCACTACCAGATAACTAACTATTAAACATTCTAGGCTTTCATATGCTGCCACAAGGAGAAACACAGAAGAGCTGAAGACTCTTCTTATTGAGAATTTCTTTGTTCATTCTTATAAAAGTGCCCTCTAAAGAGCTGGGAAAATGCCTGTATTAAATTTTAATTAATATTATCTGTAACCTTTTTTGCTCAGTTTTATATTTCTGCCTGCCTGAAGGCATAAAATTAAGTTGAAGGAATCCTTATGTGTGTTTAAAACAAGAAAAAAATACCAAAACAACTATCAACAAAGTAAAAGAAGAGTGAAGTGATGGGCCATGTAGCTTGCGGCTATGAATAGAGCCTTTCTAGCTCCCCCTCTTCTAAGAGCATTGTTCTGCAAATGCTGAGATGTGAGATCACCATTTATCAGTCTCTTGAAAGGCTGAGGTACTTGAGAAAAACTGTGCATGCTGCAAATCAGGCAGGGCTGTTTTCCCAGCAAAAAGTCTAGACTTGAAAGAGTTAGGCATAAAACTGCTAAGTTTAGCTGAAGAAATAATCTTACAGGAACTTTTTAATTTTAAAACTTTAAACAATGATAATTTCTACTTTTTGTGGGACATTACCATTTTAAATAATTATTTGGGGGGTGGGGCAGAAGTCTGAAACAAGAAAAGAAGAAAGAAAGGGAAAAAAGCGGGGAGGGGAAGAGAGAAAGCAGTTATTTAATTGCCTTCTACTATAGTGTCACCCAAAGGTATAAATCCTCTTTGAGGCTAATCTCAGTTGAGCCTCCTGAGATATTTATACTAATACTAATAAAGTGAAGGCTAGGACCATAACTTCAATTGTAAGAAAATGGGAATAAGGACCCATTTACTATGACATAGTTGAGAGACTATCAATGAAGAACATCCTTGGCTTTGATAATAAAATTCCAAGTCAGAGAGGACTGTAGATTAAACAGTACCTCCAAAAAGAACAGTCACAGAATTATTCATAGCACAGTTTGATAAACACATACAATTTTCTCTAAATTTTGCTGTATATTTTCTATGTAAATAGAATTATAACTTTGTTCTGTATTTTTTATATGAATTTTTGTTGTCTTTTCTGCAAGTTTGCAGATGACACGAGTGGTGCAGCTGACACGCTGGAGGGAAGGGATGCCATCCAGAGGGACCTCGACAGGCTTGAGGAATGGGTCCGTGCAAATCTCATGAAGATCAACAAGGCCAAGTGTAAGGTCCTGCACACTGGGCAGGACAAGCCTCAATATCAACACAGACTGGGGGATGAAGGGATCGAGAGCAACCCTGGAGAGACGGACTTGGGTATACTTGCAGATGAAAAACTGGACATGAGCCAGCAATGTGTGCTCACAGCCCAGAAAGCAATCATACCCTGGGCTGCATCCAAAGCAGCGTGGCCAGCAGGTCGAGGGAAGTAATTCTACCCCTCTACGTCACTCTGGTGAGACCCCACCTGCAGTTCTGTCTCCAGCTCTGGGGTCCTCAGGACAAGAAAGACATGGACCTCTGAGAGCAGATGCAGAGAAGGGCCATGAAAATGATCAGGGGGCTGGAGCACCTCTCCTATGAAGACAGGCCCAGAGAGTTGGGGTGGTTCAACCTGGAGAAGGTTCCAGGGAGATCTTATTGCTGCCTTTCAGTATATTAAGGGGGCTTATAAGAAAGATGGAGAAACACTTTTTACCAAGGCCTCTACTGACAGGACAAGGAGCAATGGTTTTAAACTGAAAGAGGGTAGGTTTAGGCTGGACATAAGGAAGAAATTTTTTACGATGAGGGAGGTGAGACACTGGAACAGGTTGCCCAGAGAAGTTGTGAAAGCCCCGTCACTGGAAGCGCTCATCGTCGGGTTGGATGGGGCTTTGAGCAATGTGATCTAGTTAAAGATGTCCCTGCACATGGCAGTGGGATTGGACTGGCTGGTCTTTAAAGGTCTCTTCCAACCCAAACCATTCCATGATTCTATGATTTTGATGAGACTATTAAGATTTTTAAAAGATTCACAACAGTCTCTTCTCTGCATGAGTGGCCTGTTCCCTTTCCTCCAGAACGATATTTTTGACTGCAGCAAAGGTCAAATTCTGGTGAAATTTAAGTAGTTATATTACTACATTCATAATATATTCCTCCTCCTCCAAAGCAAAAAAAAAAAAAAAAAAAAAAAAAAAAATAATGCTTTTAAATCAGACATCAGTGACAAAAATTCACGTGTCTTTGTATTTTGGACCAACGACAAATTTTACTCAATATCAGACCAAATTAGCAATGGCTGTATTTTGTGCTTTGATTTTCTTTCTTTCACTCTATAGAATGACGCATTATGTGATTCTCAAATCACCTTTGAATGTAACAGTTTCAATGTTATGGCAGGCAATTTGACTATACTCTTAACCTCTTCCTTTGTCATTTCTTCCAGCGATTGTGGAGTATGACTAAGCCCATTAGTAAATGCAGGGTTTCGAGCACAGCAAGCCTATCACTCTCACATTTTCAGTCTTTTAAGCAAATCCCTGACCGCAGTTTCAAGTGAAGTCCTTAGCTTTCTCCCTTTAAAGACACAACTACTCTCAGTAATCCACCCAGATCCCCTGGTTGGCTGCCATCGTCCACATAAGGAAAATCAGTCAGTCTTGGAGGTCATGACTGCAATCTCTATCACATCTACATTATCTGATTGGGAAACCAGGTGAAATCCCTTCTTCAAGGATGACATTTTTTGTGAGACTACTTTAAAGGCAAATTCTAAAAAAAAACACTTAGTAAGAAGAGGCTTTTCACAGGAATTACATCGCATTGTTGCTCAAAAGAAGTTATCAGCTTATGGGTATTTAGAGTTAGTTAAATGCATAGCTAATCTCTTAACCCTTATACATATTTAAAGAGCAATATGGAAATTAAGCCATTCAACTTTATTTAAATTTAATAAGTTATGTGCAAGCCAGTAGATATTAGTTGCTAGTATTCAAATACAAAAAGGATTTTCATCAACTTTGTTTTACTTGATTTAGCTGTGACAGCAGTTTCTCAAATTGACTAGGTGTCTGTGGCTAGTTTGATTTAGTTTTGCTTATCTTTTTGTGGCACAATGACAATTTTGTATAGGTAGCAGTAACAAGCAGTTATCCTATGTAAAATGAGATATTTATGACTCTAATGCAATGATGTAGCATAGAGAAATACAGGCCTGGTACAGTCGTGGAAGACTTGGTAAGCAGAGACTCAGGATTTGGTGTAGAGGGACACAGGCATGGGATGACGAAAGATAGGATGCAGGCAGATAAATAATAATAGAACTTTACTTAAATATATATAAATATTCCTGGAAGGATTAAGTCTTACATCTCAAGTAAATATTGCAAATATTTTAAACCAATATTATAGATGATACATCAGAATAACGCTGCTATTGAGTAACACGCTGGCTAAAAAGAAAAAAAAAAAGCAAAGCTCAAGGCCATGACTGTCTCTCAAAACTTAAAAAAATGTGTATAATTATTTAAAGAATGTATGAAGGAATTATCTGAATCTCAAAAAATGCAGTCATAGTTGATCCTAGTGAAGATACAGAAACATGTGTTTTAGTTTTCCATCGTTGCCTGGAGCTGCTGAGGGAGAAATTATTCTTTTAATTTCATCTTTTGATAATGTATATCAGTGTTTGGGAATTTTGACATGCTATCTTTGGACATTTTCCCATACTCTACTAGAATAAGCTTATTTTACATTTGGGAACAGACTGGTAGAGATGAAGTAAGGACTTGTGTGGAGAACAAATAACGGAGGGGGATGGGAACAATAAGCAACATAGGATGGGTCATGTTATAAAAAAAGAGGACATCTCAGACACACAGTATCACTGGCCTGAAGAGAGGAGAAGTGCATATTCTTGATGAGAAACTAATCATTATCTATCTAACCGTCCATTTTTGGCCATCAATATTTTTTTTCCCAGTAGAAAATTTAAATGGAAATATAGAAGTACAATTGTCAGCTTAAAAAAAAAAAATCACATTCCTTAACAATAACCACATAATGTTAATTACAAAACAAACATTTTCCACCTGCTGAGATTTCTACTCTCTGGAAAATATCTATGGTGTCTCCATCACTTCTTCTGAAAACTTCTGACTTTAATTGGGAAATACTTTTCACTAATGCCTTGCAGAAAATGTTAACAGATGCATTTTCCCCAAACATTAAATATCAATCTATTTTATGAATGTACAAAAGTATTCAGAACTGGTGATTTCCAGAGAAACTTATAGTTACTTGTGGGAAACTTAAGAAAAAAAACCAGCACAAAATTCTCATCCCACAGGACTCAATGAAAATTTTATCACTTCGTTCATTGCGAAGATAATTTCTGACTCATTCATCCTCTTTCATACTGGCCACTGCATATCTAGATATTCTTCCACTCCCTAAAACATCCTGACCCTCTTATATTAAGGATAGATTCAAACTGGATTCTATCATTAAAAATCTCATCATATCTTAGTTTCAGTCTGTGTCTATGTTCAGTTTCGTTTTGATTCTCTTATTAATCACATAGATTTTCCCAAATATGGAAAGCCCATGAAGGTTTGTCACTGGACTATATTTTGACTCCAGAGTACTGGACCTGGTTTTTAAGTAAATATGGTGGTTTGACCTTGGCTGGCCACCAGGTGCCCACCAAGCTGCTTTCTTACTCCCACTCCTCAGCAGGACAGGGAGAGGAAGTAAGATTAAGAACTCCTGGGTTGAGATAAAGGCAGTCTAAGGAAAGAAAGC